>PVJD01012604.1:0-38747 GCA_004026545.1 Mormoops blainvillei | reverse complement strand
GGTAGTGAGGTTGGAAAGAAGACAATGTATTTTGAATATTTCAGTAAGTAAAATCAAACTTGTTTGGTAACTAGTTAAAAGAGAAAAGAGAGAAGAGAGTAAAACTGAAGTTTATGCCTTTGTTCCTTTCTAGGTGACTAAGTGAGTTAGGAGGGAATCTGTCAGTACCAGGTATGCAATAGAAGAAGCTAGTTTGGAAAATAAGGATACTTATTTTTAACAAGTAATGGTTTTATGTCATTTCCAGGACTATGCTAGTATTCACGGCCTGAGTAACCGTTCTGATTCACACCACAGCATATCAAAAGGACTTATGTAGTTTTTGCATTAACTTCTTATCCTTACCTCTTTTCAAAGTCATTCTTTCATAATTAGGTAGCACATTATTTTTTTAGGATGAGTTAGTTTCCTTGCCAAATATATTTTCCCAGAGCAAGTCCTTCTGAGTTATTTATATAAAATATGTTTAGCTTTGTTGCCATGACTAAAAATAACTTTTGCTCTCAACCTCCTTAGCAATTTCCCAGAGAAAATGTACAGCCAAATACCAGGGAATGCACACATCAGTTTCCTTTGGTGGGTCTTGATTTAGTGACTGAGGTGCTGTGCATGCTCACCGGGGGTCTTCTGAGTGTCCTGCTTCTGGTGTTGTGGTACAAAGGGGAGGACAGGGATATGGGGGAGAGACACATTTGTGTTTAAATGCCAACCATGCTGTGTTCACTTAATCTCCATGAGCTTCAATTTCTCCATCTGTAATAACACCTTTCTCATCATGTTGTTGCATAGAAGAAATGAAATAATGTAAGAGGAAGTTTCAGTTACAGGTTTCCAATTATCTGCTTACATGCTGATTCAGTTGCTGCTCATGCTTGTGTTCAAAGAGTTTTTTCTTATATGAATAAGATGTAAAATTCATGACTAACTGTAAAGAGCAAAGAGAGAGTTGCTAAAATGAAGAAATGGAAAACATTATGGTACTATTTTTTTAATGTGAAGGTAACACTAAAGTTGTAAATAGTTGAAAATATTTTTTGAAAGTATCAGAATTCAAAACTATTTAAACAGACTGAAACAGTAATATAGAAATAATAAGAGATTTAATAGGGTAAAAAGTGGAGTTGGCAGGTGTTCTAAAAGGCCTAGGGACTTTTAGTTGACTCCTCCGCTACTTAAACAGCAATATAACTACCTAAGAAGGAAGTTTAGTCCTAGTGGCATCAGTAGAGGTGGAGGGTCCAGAACACAGAAGGTGACAGCCCACCATTGTACTTGTCACTCATCAGACATGATCCATGGAAAAGAAGAGGGAGAATTAGCAAAAATGGTTTGATGACAAAATGTCCTATGAGGGATAGGGAAGAAATTGTGGCAGCTTAAGACACATACTAATATCATTTTCTATAAAATGAGATGGGGAAATAAGATATACTCTACTCTTCCTATTTGTCCAGAAACATTTATCTGTATCTATTACATTTATCTATTGCAGCATAACAAGCCACCCCAAACTTAGTTGAAAATAAACATGTTGTTATGCCCATGAATATGGTTCAGGATTGTAAGAAAATGCACAGCAGGGATGGTCTTTCTTTTTTCCATAATATTTGCTGGGCTGATACCTTAGTCAGTACATGCTGCTATAATCAAATGCTATAAACTGGGTGGCTTATACCAACAGATATTTATTTCTGACATTTTTGGAGGCTGGGATCAGGGTACCAGCATGGTCAGGTTCTGATGAGAGCCCTCCTTGGGAACTGTATGTAATTCTATGTGATGATTTTGGAGCAATCATCATTTCTGATATTAAATGATGGCGAGTCATTGGGAGGTAAGGGGAAACTAAAATTAGAAGATTATCCTATTCTCTTTTGTAGAAGGAAGGCTAGGCAGTCTGATCAAATGTTGTAGGGGCATCTTTTACTTATAACTGTGAGGTCATGCATCAAGTCATTTAGAACAAGGTCATATCTAAGAGAGAAAGAGTCCCAAAAGTTATAGGTGAGGAGCAAAAATCTGGTTTAAATGAGTTGTCATTTCCATGAAGCCCTAAGCTATGTATCCAGAGTTGACATGCAAGATCAAGGGGCAGAAAAGCTAGAAATAATGAGGCAAAACTACTAAGTGAAACTGAATAGGCTTTAGGTAAACACATACTTGAGGATGGGTTTTTAGATATTCCATGCACGTAGTCAGCATAGGTCCCTGAGTTTAGGTGACAGATAGAGCCCATGGAAATAGAATCTGATGAGACAAAATGAAGAAATTATACATTCCATTAATCTTTTAACCACCTGTATCTCTTTAATGTACGTATTCGGCATGGCTAGCTAAAACTACTAGTTTGAAAGAAGTGTTGGTGAAAGGTAGGCAAATAACACTCTCACCAAATCTATACTGTGTTCTGTATATTTGTATTCATGTGTCAGACAACAAGAAATACAAATAAGATGATTTCAAGACTAAATCTTGAGACCAAATTGTGAGAAGGGAAGCTGCTAATATTTCACTCTGGCACTGTATGTGAGTCCAGAGCAGAGCAGTTAAGAGAAGTGAGATCACTTGTGGGCATAAGGGATATCTGGGCTGGGATGGAGAAGGTGAGAGCTTAGAGAAGTGGCAGGACATTTAGCACCAAGAAACATTCCTTACCTGCCTCATTCACATTAATAATTTTGCTAGAAAGTTGACAGGTTATCACATAGAGGTGTTATGTGAACAAAATGTTCACATCTTCAAAGTAGAAGGAAAGTGTGTATAAAAAGAAAAAGCCCCAAATAAATATAGGTAAAATGCCTTTCCAAAATTGCTTCCTATTTACTTTCTGAGCATCTTTACCTGTTTCATCCATGTGTCATTTGCTATATGGGATACTTGCATCTGGCTTTTATTTTCTGGTTGCTATAGCACTTAGATATTTTAATGGACTCTTTTCACATGGCAAAGTATGTGACTCAATCCCTACTCCCAGTTAGCACATTCTTCATTGTTATTTGCTCTTCGAGGTCTAGTGAATCGACTTGGTTGGTTAAGTTTGCCTAAAACAGACAAGCCTACATTTCCCAGTATGAACTATGTAAGAAGAAAAGCAAATTATTAGCCCTACCTTCTTATTCATGTCGCTTCCCCCAAGTGCCATTATCAAATAGTCAATTAGAATTGAGTTTATTAAACTTAGTTTTAGTGTCAATTTTCTTCACTTTCTATTCCCTCCATAACCATTCTGGTATTACTGAAAGACTAAGAGTGAAATTACATTGAAGTCTGTTCACCGTATGTGGTTTTGAGCCAGTGTTCTATAGTTTCCTGATTCAGTCGTTGAGAATTGATTAGCATTAGATACATAGTGGAATAGTGTTCAATATGTTAGATACATATGTTATATACTTTTAATGTTTGGAAAAGCCACTATTAGAGAGGAAAAATAAATGTGTGTTAATCTCTATTAAGTTAATGCAGAACACAGAACATTACAGGTCTTTTGTTAAATGTCAAGGTTTTCGAATTGAAAAAGCTGGGTTAAAATCTTGTCTTGACCCCTTATTATTGATCTTACTTTGAGAAATCCTCTTAATGCTTCTGCATTTCAGCTTCTTCGCCTGTGAGGTTTAAATGAGTTCAAGGTCAGATGCAGGGTAAGTGCCCAAGGAGTGGGAGTTACTGTTTTTATTATCGTTATTAGTGTTCCTTCAAATGACCCTTTATTTATAGTAGTGCTACTCAAGGTGTGGTCCCTGGACCAGCTGCACCAGCACCAGCTGACGGTGTGGTTGCCATACAAATTCTCCGGCCCCAACCTGGACCCGCTTGATCAGGACTGTAGAGGTGGAGCCCAGAAATAGTTTAGCAAGTCTTGCGCATGATTCTGACGCACGCTGAAGTTTGAGACCTACTGATTTAAATTATATCATTGTTAGCATAAAATTTTTAATAAATCTTTTTAACTGGACCAAAAATAAAAAACAACTAAATGTCATCATAATGGCCATGTATGACAAAATAATTATATTTATGTAAAACATTCATTTTTAATTTCCTTATGGATGACTGACAAACATTATCCCAAGGATTCAGAGGATAACCCTCAATGCTAGAACCACAGACTAAGCAACACTTCATTGCTTTGTATAGAAAAGCTCTACTCTGCTATATACTTTTCTAATTGTATTTCAAGTATAGGACAATAGTTTGGAATTTTTCCCTGTCACTCCTCCTTCAATCTTTTTTCTTTTGAAAGGGACATATTTTTCATTAAATTGTTTTGACCATGAGTCAGAAAATATCTCCTGGCCTATGCTAGCAAGCAGTTATCAGCATATGGAGAGAGTTGAGATGACGCTGACCTCTAACACTTTGCTTAGGAAACTGCCTTCCCTGAAATTTAATGCGTGATTCTATGGTTTCAATTTTCTTGCATTATAGGTATCAGCTCAAGCTGGCGACTGCAGCCTTCGAGGTCAGCAGGAGTATAAATAGACACACTGTTAGTATTGCAGCCGTGTTAATGGGAAGTTTGAACCCACTGGTTTGGGAAAGAAAAAAAAAAAAGCAAAACGCATATGAAACTTTCTGCAACTCCTCAGTGTGAACATTTACTCAGGTCTTCAAAATTGACTTCTTCCTCTAACCAGCTCCCATTCCCACTGGCTTTTTTTATCCATGTTTAAAAAATTGCAGGAATCTATTGTTCAGTCTATATAAAATTCCTCTTACTTTTTTAAGGCATTCAAGTAGTGGTGTCTTTTGAAACATCATCAGATACAGAGTTCCCTGTGGGGGGCCATTAAGTTAAAATTTTTACTTTCTTTCCCATAAGGTAATACAGTGGTTTATCAGTCACTTTCTAAATTCCTTAATTTGGTTCCCAAGAAGTAACCATTTTATATGCATTGTCAAATATCTGACAAGAATTACTTTAAGCTGTTAGGATGGCTCTCAATATTCCTAAAGGGTTTAAGTTCTGAAGGTTTCTTTTAGTGATTTTTTTCAAAACTTGTGTTTGTCTTTGGAATACAGGGATAGTGACTGTCAGTGGAATGTGCTGTGATTTTATGACTACAGATTAGTTTTAAACCCCCAAACCATTTCCATTGAGCTTTGGAAAACAAACATCTGATAGTGTGGTGGGGAAAACAAAAAACAAAAATTAAGTATATATTTCAAGAAAAAAACAAATGATTTTACCCTTTTTAAATTATTTGCCCTTTATAGACCTCAGGTGACATGTATTCTACAACCAGTAGAGAAGCAACACAGAAAAGAACGAACAGGCTTTTGAGCTCAGGGACAAAGGAGTGCTTTACCGTGTGCTCGCTCTATTTCTTTAAGCACGCCACCTGACCTATCTGAACTTAGTTCTTGACTACAGGTCATAAAAGTAACACATGTTTTATATGGTCAATCTAAAATGAAGCTTATATAACATAACATATACAAAACTTCCAGTGCCATGCTCGGTACGTACGGTGATCTCAGTAAATATATATATGTTCCCTTTCCCAAACACAAGAATTCTCAATCATAGGTGCACATTATAATCACTCAGTGAAGTTTTATAACTACTGATTCTCTGAGCTCTGTTGCCAAAGATTCTGATTAAATTGCTCTGGGCTAGATTCTAGGCATCCATTGTTTTGTAAAGCTCCCCAGGTGATTCCAATGAGCAGCCAGGGTTCAGAATCTTTGCACAAAAGCCTCAGTCCTGTGACTTTTATGGGCTTCAAAAATACCTGTGGAGATTTTTAAAATCGTATATGCCTGGTCTTTAACCTTGCAAGACTCTGATTCAATAGAATGGGACAGATGATCCTTAGGAGTTTCAGGAAGATATTTTAGTGTCATTGACTGTTTGATAATGTCTGAAATCTTAGAGCTCCTCACATCGCCTTATTTTTGCCTCAGTTTCATAATGACTTCTAAGTAACTGCCCTACATTTTCTCATTTCATGATAACAGTTCTGTGCAGTAGATATGGCAGAAATTGTCACCCTACTTGACAGATCAAAATACTGGAATTTAGAAACTCTAAACAGACTTACTGTTAACATACAGTAAATGACAAAGATTCCCATTTAGGTTGTGTAATGACAATAATAATTATTGCTATTTATCTAAGGTCTTACTATAACAATAGTAAGGCATTATACTAAGAAATTTACATTAATTTTTGTGTTAAGTAACTGACTTATGCAGCTCTGACCTACCGCATCATTCTTTTGACATTGTTTCTGTAAGTGCTGAATCTAATATGTAACTTATAGACAAACAACACATTTGTATAAAAATTCTAGGAACTAACTTCAGAAGATACAGACTCTGACCTTTTTCACCCAGTCACCCCCAACCCCTCCCCTCTGACAACTGACAGTGAGTCTGTTTCTATTTTGTTTGTTTATTTTGTTCATTGGATTCCACATATAAGTGAAATCATATGGTATTTGTCTTTGTCTGACTTACTTCACTTAGCATAATACCCTCTAGCTCAATCCATGCTGTTGCAAAAGATAAGGTTTCATTCTCTTTTAGGACCAACTGAGTAGTATTCTACAGTGTAAATGTATTACATATTTTTTCCACTCATCTATTGATGGGTACTTGGGCTGCTTCCCTATCTTGGTTATTGTAAATAATACTGCAATAGACAGTTTTGTATATATTCTTTCTAATTAGCATTTCAGGTTTTTTCAGATATATTCCCAGAAGTGGAATTGTTGGGTCATACGGCAGATCCATTTTCAGTCTTTTGAGGTATCTCCATACTGCTTTCCACAGGGGCTGAACCAGTCTGCATTCACACCAGCAGTGTAAAAGAGCTCCCCTTTCTCTACATCCTCACCTGCACTTGTTGTATTGATTTGTTGACATAGCCATTCTGTCCCATGTGAGGTGATATCTCATTGTGGTTTTAATTTGTATTTCTCTGATGATTTGTGACATTAAGCATCTTTTCATATGTCTATTGGCCATCTGTATGTCCTCTTTGGAGAAGTGTCTATTCAGGTCCTTTGTCCGTTTTTTAATTGGATTGTTTGGTTTTCTTTGTGTGCTGAGTTTTATAAGTTCTTTATAACTTTTGGATATTAACACTTATCAGATGTATTGGCAAATATGTTTGCCCATTCACTGGATTGTCTTTTTATTTTGCATAAAAACAGACACATAAATCAATGGAAAAGAGTAGAGACTCCAGAAATAACCACATGACTTTATAGTCAGTTAATATTTTACAGAAGAAACAAGCACACACAATGGGCTAAAGACAGTTTATTCAAGAAATGGTGTTGGGAAAATTGGACAGATATATGCAAAAAAGTGAAAATAGACCACCTTTTTATACCACACATAAAAATAAATTCAGAATGGATTAAAGACTTAAATGTTAGACCGAAAACCATAAAAATCCTAGAAGAAAACATAAGCAGTAAAATCTCGGACATTGCTTGTAGCAATATTTTATCTGCTATGTCTCCTCAGGCAAGGGAAACAAAAGAGAAAATAAACAAATGGGACTACAACAAACTGAAAAGTTTTGGCATGGGAAAGGAAACCATCAACAAAATGGGAATCTAATTTTCTATTAGATTGATTCAGCATTCTTCATCAGTTATTACCTCATTTTAGTTATATTAAAAAGCTCATGAACAATGCAATATTTACCCTGAGGGGGTTCAGGTTTTAATCTTGTGAGATATTTTGTTTACAATATGGTATATATTTCTATAAAAGTACAGTAAATCCTCACTTATCATCAATAGGTTCTGCTACTTTAAGACAAAATAGACAATGAAATCAGTTTCACCACAAGCTAATTGACATAAACAAGAGTTACTTTTCTACAGCATCTCATCAACATTATTAAGTAACATTGAACAAAATAAAGTTTTTCAAGGACCTGCTATATAAGAAGTAAAACTTTGAGAAAGTGGAAAAATGACTTCTAACTGATGTCAAGGAAGAATTTTTAAGGATGGTGCTTGATCTGCATTTTTGAAAGAGAAGTGTTTCTAAGTGTAAATGGATGAATAGCTACTAAAGGTAAAGGGCGTATCATGTGCAAAAACACAGATCTTCGGGGGCCTAAGCGACAGTTCCCTGACTACAGTGCAAGTTGTATAAAGAAGGGAAGGGCAACAAGGCCAGGATGAAGACAAGCAGATGTGAGAGACCCCACGCATCATGCAAAGGCGTCTGATTATCGGCCTTAACTTTCTATGCAACTGGGAGTTCAGATGGTCAGATCGGGAGTTTTACTCCAGGTTTCCTCCTCTTAGCTTATATTCTCTGATTCTTTCATGATTAACTATGTAAGGATGCCTACAAATGTTGATGTTTAGTCAGGGTCTTTCTTCTGAATCCCATAATTATTGGGCATTTCCATGGTGATGTGCTGGCTAAACCACAGATTAAAGATTAATAATATTGCATATACTATTTTTAATCTCCCCAACTTGCTTCTTGTGAGCTATTCCTGACATATGTTAATGATAATAGTAATCACTTAGAAAGGCATTAGATATTTTCATCTCTCTCCATCCAGCCAGAAGGCATTTGGGAAACAATAAAAGAAACCAAATTTCCTCTTGAGGTATTACTCTTACCATGCTTAGAAATGTGGGGTTGGTCTTCTTCTTATATCTTTCTAAATAAATGTTCTGTTATAAAGAGATACATTATTTTTGTGTACTAAAAGCAACAGGAATTTTTCTTCGGTGATTTTTTAATCTAATTTCTGAGGACCATAAAAAGACATTATTGTAAAACTAAGAAACAGAAAAGATTTATGCATGCTTCTAATCTCAGAGATCCAAAGGAATTTTATTTGTTAAATGAGTAAGAGTCCTATGTAATGTTTGCTCAGTCAGTTTTGTGGACAGGACCCAGTTACTACAGTGTAAAAACAATGTAAACAGATGGGTCATGAAAAATTAATCCAATGTTCTAACAAATGTGTTTTGGAGAAAGTAATATTTGGAAAGAAACAGCCTGGTTATGACATACATTTCATGTGAGCATCAAGTAAGGAAATTTTGTTGTCATTAAATGCAGGTACTAAAGAGTTAACTTTGTTCAGGATATCATGATCATAAAAAGAGAGGGAGAAGAGTAAGTTTAAATACAGGGATTGAGGAAGTTTTAAGCAAAATGCTACTCTGATTTGACTGGAGTTCACCTGCAGTTGAATCTCAACTCTGGTATTAATAGTTATTTACATTTTTCTCATTTATTAGGTGATAGTGAAAAAACATTACCTCACAGGTTTTGGAAGGATTGGATAAATTTACAAAATTAAAATATTCAGCACATTTGCATATGTATATGTTCAAGGAAGTTTGATTCCCCTTTCCCTTCTGTACTTTGTTGGGAATTTCTGAAACAACAGAGTAAATGCAATTCAGTTTCAGAAATTGAAAGTATCTTGTGAGCTAATTAATAGACTTATGGAGAATAGTTTAAAGGAATTATATAGGAACATTTCCCACCAGAGTGGTAATATAAAAGAAAAAGAACTGCTATTTTAAATGGTTTCTTTTAATGAATAGTTTGTAAATGATCATTTTTGTGTGTGCATATATAGCTTTGTTTTAAGAAAACAAAAGAAAGCTAATTGTTTCTTCTATAATAAAATAAATTTGCCTACACTGATATTTATGTAGACATAAGCCTAATGATCTTCCCATACTATGAATCTGAACATACTCAAATTCCAAGTGATATGAAAAATCAATTATCTTATAAAAGAGGCACAGTTAAAGACATCAAACTCATTGATTTGGGTTGATGTTTTAGAAAATAAAATGCATGAGAAATATGAATAATAAAAATAACATTGCATTTGGTACAAAAGTATACTAGGCAAAGTCAGTGACATACTCGTGTATACTCTGTACATATACTTAATATGTAATATTATATAAATCTTTCACACAAATTACAGGATATAATTCCAATAATATTTCTATCCAAGAGAGAAATTATTTCTCACCACTTTTCTCTTGCACTTATTAATTTCCTCTTACCGCCCATGAAGTATTTCAGGTGGCAGAGATAGACAGTGATCCACTCATCTATGCACCACAGCTGTCCCTTGCATAAAAAGTGGAAAAGCAATCTGTTTACGAATGTTACAGATTGTTCTCATCCTTTGAAACCAACTCAGAAGCTCCGTTTCTCTCTTCCAGATGTGTGAGAGGATATGTAGGGGAAAAAAAAGTTCATCTCAAAGAGAAAAGAGTAAACCATAGTATTTCAAGCCAAACTGATTCCTTCACGACTCCTGACAGGAATACATTTTGTTGGCACTATTACAGATAAATTAACAATGACACTCTTCTACTATATCTAGTATACTGTTACATAAATGTGTTTTGTATAATTTATGCAAATTGTTATACATTCAGCTGAACCATTAAATGACTTTATTTCAAAACATTTATTCAATTGAACTAATTTAGTTGTAGAACATAGTCAAATAATAATAGGCTACAGAGACAGCTGTCAATATCATTCCACTCGGATTCATTCTCCCTTATATGAATTCTCATTGGTATTAAGGTGATTAGAAACAATGGTAAAGTAATTTTGCACAACTTTGGGATTCAAGAAATCAATGTAGAAAAGCAAATGAAAACTTTGAATAAAATCTCTCTGAAATTATGACATATCATAATTTAGTTTTCCAGTTCATCATTTCTCTCTTCCTTTTCCCTTTCCCATCCTGAACAAACCCAGCTTCTGTTTCCGGTTTCTACATTCTCTTAATAATCCTTCACTTTCTCCTGCACCAAGTGTAGAAGCCTAGTGATATTGTTGAGCCTCTTTCTTCTTCATGACCATGGAAAACGTGTCATCCATTTTTGTCAGTTTTTCTTTTCAACCTCCCACAAACATCTTATCTCAAATTTCCTAGTTATGCCAACATATTTCAAGTTTAAACACTCATTTGTAGCTTGCTAGACTATTGTAATATCGCCATTGACTTCCCTATCACCAGTCTCTTACCCACTCTCTCTGGCACCCTGGGACTTTAAGCACTACTTTGACTGTGACCTTCCTCTGCTAAAAACCTTTTAGAGACTTTCACATTTAAGATGAATAAAACTATGATGCTGATTTAGGTTTAAAGTTCTTGCTTTATATCTCACTGTTCCATAAATTTAGGCAAGTTGTTTTATTCTTTATTATCTAAAGATGTCCTTAAAACTTTACTCTTACCATACTTTCTATAAAGATTAGCCTAACCTTATAGTTTACCTATAAAAATACTCCTCTTAAGACCCCTCCCTTAAGCTGTCTTTTGCTATTTCTGTAATAATTTTGTTATACTCTAGCACTAAGCTTAGGTAGGTGATTTGTAATCCATTCAATTATATAAGTGGTCTTTTTTCACTCTGAGTGCAGAATTAAAGTGTCAACTTTTGCCCTTACACAGTTTTTTTAAATAACTTTATGTAACAGACTTTTATATAAATATACAAATAACATATATATGCACATATGTGTATATGTAAATATACATAAGTATACACACATATTCATACACACACAAACCTCTCTAATTAATCCTTTTACTTGCTATCCAGGCTAATGAGAACCTCAGGCTTAATGCAAAAATTACGTATTGTTCATCTTGTTAAAATATGAGATCCCTCATTAAATCAGAGTATTAAATGAAACAGTTGAGTTAGTAACCAAATCAACAAAGAATCAGTTGAATATATGTATGATTGGGGACTTTATCATTTTGTTCTTAGATTAATTACATGGGTCATTATACTAGATTGTGTGCTTAATTTCAAATCTAGTTTTGTTCTTTTTTTTCTTAGATTTTGGTTCTTGCCTTCTGGTTTTTGTGCTTTCCTATTTTTTTAAAAAACCTGTATTTTACATGCCTGACTTGTAGCAAAAATAATAACCAGCAGAAATAAGAGAATGGTGAACTTTGCCCCAACAAAAAGAACACATTTTAAAACAAAAATGACATACACAATATACCTTCACCTAATTCAGTGACTTCACTGAGTGCCAATGGGCTGAGACTGTTTTCAGTCCTCTGTACAAAGCTATCAGTTAGCAAATTCTATCCAAAGTACTGAGATCACCATAAAAAAAATGAGCATTATTTTTCTGTAATGTATATATTAATATGAGAAGACAACTATCCCATGAGTAAAAGAGCTCAAAAAATTAACAATCAAAGCACATGCTTATAAATTAACTGTATTATTTTGAACGCTTCCCCAACACTTTTCCTTTGTTTAAATTGATGATTTGAGTTTATTTGTTTAAATACACTTCCTCTCAAGCTTTCATTAAATTTATTAAAGAAATGGGGAAGGGAATGTCTTGAACAACATTGGGTACAAATTGGAAATCAGGAAAGGCTGCCATCACAAAGTTGAGGATTGTCTGTAAGAAATTTTATGAGATCAGGTTGAAGGAAATAAAGATGATAAAATTAAGGAAAGGAAAGGGTTTTTTGGGCAATTAGTGGGCAGAATCTCTAGCAGGAACCCCCCTCAGGCTTGGGGGAAGGGCAGAGTATAAGGCAGTGAGGTGACTGGACATGGGAAAGACAGAGATCTCAATTGTATAAAGTACAATACTTGGAGTAGTAAAAGCAACCAAGGAAACGTACTCATTGTATTCCCTGCATGTCTGGTGTCACGGAGTGTGGTTTGCCAGTACCACATCCCTCTGCTCTCTGCTTGAATTCTGCCTGACGGGGTCTAAACATAAAGGGCTGAGTGCTCTCCAGGTCCACTGCAGGCTGCCATTCTTCATTGCTCTCCGGGGCAGGTGCCATGATCCTTGCATCACACCTATCTTCTGTCTTACTGTTCTCCTTTGTTTTTCTAAAGCACAGGCTTAAGAAATTCCTGTAAAGTACCTTGAAGCTACTTTTTCTCGATTCTTACCTATGTGAATGCCTTTACAATTTATCGTCCAAGTATGAGATAAATGCAAAAATAACTCTCTAAAGATTGAAGCTTTGATTCCACCTTCTGTAGTGCACATTGTGCTGCTGGTAAGAAAATAATAACACCTGTCTGATTCTAGTGTCTGCGGTTACTGGCTTTATTTTCCCCTCACTTCTTTCCATTTTTTCTCTCTCTTTTAGATTTTTTTTGGTTGCTTACAGTGATATGTCCTGTTGTTTATCTTTTATCGTTCATCAAGCTACAAACACTCAGTGTCCTCTTTTGAATCTTAAGACTATGTCCTTAAGCTCTAAGAAATGTCTTGTATTTTAGCTTTTATAATTTTCCTCCTCAATGTTATCACTATTCGATTCTTTTTGCAGTTCATTAGCGTAAAGTTAGACATCCTGGATTGATTTCAAGTTTATCTCTCTTTGTTGTTTCACATTTTTTGTGCTTTTTTTTTCTTTGCTGCATTATTTTTTTAAAGTTTTCTTCACCTTCTAAACATTGTATTAAATATGTATTTATTTTAAAATCACATTCTAATTTCCAAGAGCTCTTCTTTGTTCCTTTATTGTTTAACAGTTCAGTCACCAGTTCTAGTTTGGTGGTGGATGGGAGGGCAGTTCCCCAAACCACTACCAAACAATTATCCAATACTATCTAGCTATCCTACAATCAACTCAATTCTGATACTATCTACCTAAGACATTAACTCAATTCTGACACTATCTGCCTGGACATAGCATCAGATCACACAGATTAAGGCTCATCTACAAGGACCCCCCAATCTACCGACACACCTCCTTCAGATGGCAAATTGCAAGTCCAGTTGTCACCTGTGCTTCTGCCTGACTGGCTATAAAAGAGGTTTCCACAACCCCTTCCTTAGATTTGATTGATTTGCTAGAGGGGCTCACAGAATCCAGAGAAACATTTTACTTACTAGATTACCAATTTATTTTAAAATGATATCACTCGGGAACAGCCAGATGAAAGGGGTGCATAAGGCAAAGTGTAGGGAAGGAGCACGGAGCTTCCATGATCTCTCTGAGGGCACCACTCTCCCCAAATTTTTACCTCTTAGCCAACCTAGAAGTTCTCTGAACTCTCTTTCTTAGGAGTTAACAGAGGCTTCATTATATAAGCTACAATTGATTGAATCACTGGCCATTAGGGCTTGAGCTCAAACCTCCAGCTCCATTCCTGTCCCTAGAGGGGGGTGGGGGGAAATATGAAAGTTCCAGTGTTCCAATCACTTGGTTGGCTTCCCGGGCAACCAGGCCCCTTAAGAATTCCTTAGGTGCTTTCCAAAAGTCAATTCCTTAACATAACAAAAGATACATTTATTTCTCACTTTTACCACCTGCAATTCCAAGAGTTTGGGAATCTCTGTGCCAGAAACCAGGAAAAACAAATACATATTTCTTATTATAATTCATAATATCACATTGTACATTGTTCAACTATTTTCAAGTCTCTGAGATACCAATTAGAGCACTAACATTTATGCTATTTTTTTCAATTTCCTGAATTTTGTTTCTGCATCTTCTGACATTTATGATTGTGTCCTATTTAATCTTATTTTTATTTCTAGTTTCATTGAATTGCTTTGTGATTATTGAATATCCATTAATATTTAAGATTTAATAATATCAGCTTTAACAAGCTATTTTAAAACTTTAAAGCACATACCTCAAAATTTTGAAATATTTTATATATAGAGAGAGAGAGAGAGAGAGAAAGAGACAGACAGACAGAAAGAGAGCAAGAGAAGAGAGACAGGAGACTGATTTATTGCAAGGAATTGGCCTACACAATTTTGCGGGCTGGCTAGACAACATGCAATCTGTAGGCTGAGCCGTCAGGACATCAAGAAGGGCAGGCTGGAGACTGGCAGAAGCTGAAGCTGCAGTCCACATGTACAATTTCTTCTTCCTCGGGGAAATCCGAGCTCTGCTGTTAAAACTTTTAAATCAATTGAACCCGGCCAGCCAGGTTATCAAGGATAATCTCCTTTCCTCCAAATCAATGCATTTGGATGCTAATTACATTTACAAAGTACTTTTACAGCAGCGACACTTAGATTAGTGGATGATTGAATAACTGTAGACTGTAGCCTAACCAAGTTGACATGTAAAACTGACCATCACAAGTAGTCAGACAGCACATCTACGTTTTTGCTGCAAGGGCACAGAAAGGATAGAGACTCAAATATTGTCGTAGTAAAAAACATGGACTCAACTCTGGAGTGAGACTACCTGGGCTCAAATTCTAGTTCATCCACCTATTGACTGCATTATGTAACTTGTCTATACTTCAATTTCCTGAGTTATAAAATGGAAATAATAATTGTAACTTCCTTTGCAAGGTGTGTGAAGATTAAGATTAACGTATGTAAAGTATCAGAACATTGTCTGTCACATGGTAAGCACCTGATGAGGGTTTGCTGCTGTCACTGCTGTTGCAGGTGTTACTACTGGTGTCTCAGAATTCTACGGACAGTATGAGGGAGAGTAAAGTGAGGGGACAGCTGTTTCCCATATAAGTTGTCAAAAAACTTTTTTCCATAATGCCAGTGTTTTCACGTCCAAGTCTTTCTGATATTTTGGAAATGAAACTAACTTCCTCCTTCACTATTACCCACTCCGTAAGTACCATGAGTTAAACAATCTCCGGTTGTCTCAACATTTTTTGTGTTTCAGAAATGTGTTTAAATTTCTTATTTGAAGACAGTTCATCTCTTTTCATTCTATTGTCTGTTCATGTTATGTTTTATTCCCTTTTGTGTTACTTTAATAGAATCAGAGGGTGAGATAACACAAAGGATTAGATTGTCACGTCAGAATCACAGGAATCAGAGATTAAAATATAATTAGTAAGCCTCAGTGAACACAAGGTATAAACACAGTCTGTACCTCATTTTTAATGCCCATGTAACGTTAAAAATTATTGTATCCTAAACTACAAAATAAAAATGACAATAATGGACAATTACTAAAATAATAAAAATGGCTACAATCGTAGCTTTTAGGGTGTGGAAAACTTTTTCCATTCTCAGAAAACAAAAAAAAGTTGCTTTCGATTTAATTTTATTACTTGCAAATAGCCAAAGGTAAACAAACTAAACATACAATTTTAAGACAAATTTAAAAACACTGATGATAACATAAGTGGACTTAAAATGAGAAAAGAAACATAAAGCTTTTGGGACATTTGCAGAAAGGCATACACCTCACAAAGATATCCACCTTGCTTGCTTTACAAAAAATAAAATAAAAAACAAAATCCCTTTTTTTAAACCACAAAGAGATTCACACTTGCTATAACATTTAAACTCTTCTGGAGCACAGAGGAAGTAAATCTACTATTTCTGTTTACAGAGTTAAACAAATTAGTTTATTTGAGTATTATGACAAAATTTCTCAATAAAATGTTGGCAAAAAAATCAATAATAAATAACAGCTGCAATGAATATTCAACATTATGACATAAACAGATATAATTTATCATAACTTGTCAGAATACAAAACTTATCAGTTCATTTGAATAGATTTAAAAGAAATAAAATATAAGAAATAAGTTCCAAATATATTTTTAGCAAAATAAAGATAGAAGGAAATGTATTTAATATGGTAAAAAAAAAATTATTTCATGCTTACCAGCAAATATCATTAACACCAAACCCTCCCATTAAAACCTGCCACAAAAGAAAAATGTTTTATCACAAGCATTGACACTACTGGAGAAATATAAGCCAATGCAAATTTTAGTATTATAATAAACAAATTTATTTGGGATTTAAAATATACCACAATAGTTAAATGTGATTTATCAAATTCATTTAGAAACAAGAAGGTATATTTCTTGTTGCTATACTTGCTAAATGCTACTATGCTTATATAATCACACTTTGATTACAATTAAATCCTTTGGGTTTGTTTTTTTCTCTTTTTCTTTTTTCATTTTGGTTCTTCTTGTATTTTGTTCACTTATTAAGTTTCCATACAGAAAAAAAATCACTTTTTTCTTGGTAGAAGTCTCAGAATTTAGACAAATGCAACAGTTGGGTAGCCACTACCACAATCAACACACAGAAGAGCCTCAGTATACCCCCAAATCTCTTCATTAGCTTCTGTGTAAGCAACCCTCCCTCCCAGCACCCCAACATTGATCAACTACTGATTTTCTTCATACCATTTCTTTAGGCTTTTCTGTAATCACATATAAATAAAATGATGGTCTATGTAGTCTTTTGAGTCTGACTTCTTTCACTTAACATAATGTATTTAATTTCATCAATACCATAGCATGTGGCAGTATGTCACTTTCTATTGTTGAGTGGCATTCCGCGGTATAGATGCACACAGTTTCTTTATCGATTTCTAAGTTCAAACATATTGATAAATTTTCTGCTTTTTAACATCATGAATAAAGCTGTTATTAATAATTACATAAAAGATTTTGTGTAAGTATAACTTCTCAATTCTCTTGGACAATAAAATAGAGCAAAGATTGTCTTCTGAAACAGTCCTGAGGAAACTAGACATCCACATACCAAAAAGTGAATCTAGACACAAACCTTACACTCTCCACAAAAATTAACTCAAAATGGATCATAGATCTAAATATAAAACTTGTAGAAGAAAACATAGGATAAAGACCTTGGGTATGGTGCTATCATTTTAGATAGAACACTGAAGACACAATCCATGAAAGAAATAGTGGATAGTTGGATTTTACTAACATTAAAAACTGCTTTGTAAAAAAAAAAAAAATCAAGAAAATTAGAAGACAAGCCACAGACTGAGTGGAATATTTGCAAAAACCTCATCTGATGAAAGGACTATTATCCAAAATATACAAAGAGCACTTACAACTCAACAATAAGAAAACCACCCAAATAAAAAATGGGCCAAAGACATTGACCAGCACCTGAACAAGGAAGATATATAGATGGCAAATAAGCATATGAAAAGATTTCCATATCATATGTCATCAAGAGAAATGCAAATTAAAACAACAACATGCCATTACACACCTATTAAGATGGCCAAAATCCAGAACACTAATAATATCAAAGGATGGCAACAGGAACTCACACCTTACAGGTGGAAAAGCAAAATGGTACAGCCACTTCGAGAGAGAGTTTGGCAGTTTTTTTATAAAACTAAACCTTCTCTTTTCATTAAAGTCCAGCCATTGGTATTTACCCGAAGGAGTTGAAAAGTTCTGTCCACACAAAAGCTAGCACATAGGTGTTTATAAATGGATTTCTCATAGTTGCCCAAACTGGTAAGGAACTAAGATGTCCTTCAGTAAGTGAATGGATCAATAAACTGTGGTACATCCAGACAACAGAATATTATTCAGCACTAAAAAGAAGCGAACTATCAAGCCATGATAGCCATGGAGGAAATTTAAGTGCATTAGTGAAAGAAACCAATCTCAAAAGGCTTCATACTATATCATTCCAACTATATGGCATCCTTGAAAAGGCAAATCTGTAGATATAACAAAAAAGTCAGTGATTTCCAGCGGTGAATGGCAAAAGGGAGAGATGAATAGACCAAGCACAGGGCTGTGAAAATACTTAGTATGTTTCAGTGATGGATATATGTCCTTATATATTTGTACAAACCCATAGACTGTATAACACTATAAGTGAACTCTAAGGTAAACTACAGACTTTGAGTGACTATGATGGATCAATATAGATTTATCCTTAGTAACAAAAGGGCCATCGTGGTGAGTGATGTCAATAATGGGGGAAGCTATGCATGTGTGGGAGCAGGGAATATTTGGAAAATCTCTGCTCAGCTCTCTCAGTTTTACTGTAGGTCTAAAACTGCTCTAAAAAATAGTCTTAAAAATCATAGCATATTTTATAAGGAGCATGCTTCTTTAAACACTTATACTATATTTGAATAAATAAAAAATTTCAGAAAACAAAGAATTTGGATAGAAAAAGGATTCGCCTTTACAGATCTACACAAAAATATATTTCCTCCTTTAACTACTAAGCCAAATTCTGTTTTTAATGCCTTATGAAAGTTATTATTATTATTTTTGGCTAGGTTTCTGGCTGTGTCAAGAGAATAAAGTGAAATGAAAAGAATTAACACATAGTTTCTCTGTTTTGACTTCACTACTTTTTCTAAAACACAAAATTATAAGTTAATTGGAAGGCAGAATTAATGAGAAGAGAATAAATGTATTTCAAATTATTCTTTCACTGAAAATATCACTTTGAGCATGTGTTGTTTTCTGTTGTTACAAGAAATTATTGCAAATGATAATAAACTTTTGAACCTCCTTTTTCATGCATATTTCTTCCTTTAGTCACATTATAGCTTGTTTATTCATATATAGTTTGGCTTCTTTTTATAAATATTTATTGAAATCATGCTATAAAGGATAAGAAATTAGCTCATTCACCAGCTCCTGCCCTTTCCAATCTTCTCAAATGTAATATTTAAGGAATACCTTTGTGTGGGAAAAGGGAGTATTTGATACATATCTTTGATTCCAAGATTCGTTTAGCATGACAATAGCAAACAATGTACTTCACCGCATTCACAGTATAAAAGAGAAAATTATATACTTAAAAAGGAAAAAATCTGAAAAACATAAACAAACAAAATTGATAGAAACAAAATATTCCATGAAAAGCTCTTAACAAACTAAGGATAGAAAGGAGGTCCTTAATATGATGAAAGCTCTCAGTTAATAAAACGAACGATGTTAAATTTATCATAAAAAATCAGGAAAGAAATAGGATGGCTGCTGCCACCACTTATATTCCATATTATACTGAAAATTTTAACTAATACCAAAAGGTGAGAATGAAAAATTAAAGGCATAAGGACTAGGAAACAAATAAGAAAACTCATTATTTACAGGTGAGATATGATGTACATATAAAAAAATCTATAAGAAAGTATTAGAAGATAAATTTAACAGTATTGCTGTAGTTAAGTAATTATAATAATGAGTTTAAACTTTAATATCATTTATAGTAGCATCAAACATTCAAATATTTATAGCTCAATCTAAAAAGTGTTCATAACACTACACAAAAATTATAAAACATTATTGAGAGAAATTAAAGTATACCTAAATAAATGGAAGGCTATAGTAGTTCACGAATTGGATGATTTAACAATGTAACAAATTAATCATTTCCAAATTGATTTATACACAGTATAATCTTAATCCAAGTCCCAATAAGATTTTGTTGTTGCTATTTGGTTGATTGTTATTTACTATTGTATAAAACAATAAACTAATTAATATTTAAATATCCTACAAATTCCAAAAAGAGTTAAGAAATTTTTAGAAAAAAAATAGTAGAAGAAAACGTTTACAATATATAAGCAAAATGTACTATTATCCCAAATATTTTTTAACAACTATGAATTTATAAGAAGACGATCCCATAGGAAGATGGACAAAATATTTCAACAGGAATCTCACCCAAGAATATATTCAAATAGACAGGAGTTAAATGAGCAGGTGCTCAACTTCATTTGCTCACATGCAAATTAAAACCACATTGAACTATTACTGAGCACTTGCCAGGATGGAAAAAATGAAAAAGATTGACAGCACTAATATTGACAAAGATATGGATTAACAAGTGTCTCACATCTTTCTGGTAGGAAAGTGAAATGATAATAATACCTTAGAAGGCAATTTGCTAGTTTAGGCTAAATTGAAGGTATTCAGTCATCACAACCTGGTAATCCAAGCACAATGGCCCAACAGTATGCATAAGTACTGTATTATTAACAACAGCATTGTTTGTAATAGCTGATAACTGAAAACAGTTAAAATGTATTAATGGAACAAAATGATAATTATAGTAGGATGGACAAAGAAATTGCTATTTTTCAATCTGTAGAGTATTATATAGCAATGAAAATAAATGAGTTACTACTATATGAGAAACAACATGAGAAAAAAACCTTCAGATGCAAAAAAATACCCCTGCATATTGTATGCTTTCCTTCAAGTTCAAAAACAGGAAAATCTTGAAATAAAAGCATGGGATCAGTTACTAGAAGGTTGCATCAAGGGTATCTCTAGGGTTGTGATTATTCTATTTTTTAACCTGGGTTGTAGATACATAAGCATATATACTTTGCTGTAATGTTTTGAGACACATTATTTAAATTAGTGCACTCTTCTGTGTTTATGTTATATTCAAGACAGTATTGACTGGCAGGTTGATCTCATGTTCACATTCCTAGTCTATGGGAATGAAGACTCAGGAGGCATTTATTAAATCTTTTAAGATATAAAAAATAACTAAACTATAAATTTAATATACTGAAGAGGTAGGTACACATATTATAATACTTATAATACTCTGTTATCATCTTATATTGTTCCTTTTTAACACTGTTTTTATGAATGTTTAATTTTTCCTTTTCTTCTCTCATTTGGAGAGATTCTCATTAAGGTAGCAAGGTAAATGTATACTTACAGTCATCTAGGATAGCACTTAGGATGAAAAACCTCCTCTAACTTTCTGTGTTACTTACCACATTTTGCCGTGTATAATGCTACCTTTTTTGCCCAAATTTTTGAGTGAAAAATAAGGGTGAGCATTATCCATGGGCACAATGATTACAAAATCCCATGTGCATAAAACATGGGTAAGCATTGTACACGGCAAAATATAGCATATTGAGAATACATTCATTTGAATTCTTTCCTATTACTTAATAAATGCTGTATTCTGATCTAGACTATATCTGTGCCTATTTAGCAATGTTGTTCTTTTCACTTATGAATATTTAGTAAGCCCCTTCCTGTTGTGAAATGGCAAGCCTGAGCATGTCGACCTCTGCCTGAATATGTCCCCTTTCCCTCTGCCTAGCCGGGTGGGCACACATCAGCTCACAGGTCTCGATTGACGTATTACATATCTTTGTAACCGAACTTCTCTGCGTCCTGATTCCCTTCATGACAGCTTCCATACAGACAGGTGCCCCCTTAAACACCTCTGAAATGAGGAACAGAGGAGTCTGGTAATAACCACTCACAAACACAGGGACCGGCAAAATGTAGATGTTTATATATATTTATAGAATAAATAAGTGATAAGGAAGGTTACCAGTTAGGACAGTGTTTAGATATAAGTAACAAAAACTGAATTGTGGCTTAAAAGATAGGAGTTTCCTGTTCCCACACAATGTCCACGGGTAGGCGATACTGTCAGTGGGTTCAGTGGCTCAGCAATGCCCTCAAGGCTTTAGGTTCTCACTATCTTTCCTTTATACTATTCATAGCCTCAGGGATTTTATTCCTTAGGTTCGCCTCTTATATGAGGTTTCAAGATGGCAGCCGCAGACCCAGACATCACACTATCTATGCCCTCACGAAGGGTGCATATAAAACAACAACAACAACAACAAGATCTGTAGAAACTCCCAGAAAATGTCAGTGTTCAGAACTGGGTCATAGTATCACCCCAGGCTACAAAGAGGACAAGAAAGTCAGTGTATCATTCTTTCTTGATGCATAGTAGAAGACAGATAATGGAGATAATTAGGCATGACTTTTGGGTTAATCAACATACCAGTCTTCTACAAAGTGAAAATGTAGATTTTCATATGTTAATGAGGACATAGAGTTTATAAGTACTTTTTGGTGAATTGCTTGATTTTCAGCTATTAACATACACCCAAACAGCATCAAGCCTACTAACTTTTCCTATAGATAAGAACATCATTGGGCAATATTCCAAACCCATCTGTGTTAAATAACATGAATATGGCTGAAATAATAAACTACACAGAGGGGTAAAAAGTTTTCACGAAAATGAAATATTAAAAAAAAAACCCGAAGAAATAAAGCAGAGTGTAGCAAGTATATTATGTGATTTCTGCCTGGCTTTTATCAAACTTAATAATTGTTTTTGCACTGGCACATATATCATTCATTTTCCATTCAGCACAGACAAATTGAACTTCTGGACATTAGATAACAGCTATAATTTTAAATCATTTCACAGTTTACAACCTTAAGGGCTAATGTTATAACAGAATCAAATTAATCTATCTGGTTTTTAAAATAATAAAACAATTTACTCTTACCTTTGTCTATTGCTGGATATCTACTACCCTTTAATCCTGATAATATCCAGACTCCAAAAATGTGGTCTCACATGGAGTTATGTTTATCATTGGGGAATTAAAGATTAGACAAGCCATTAAGTTATTTGAGAGATTTCTGCATATTATGCCACAAGAATCCAATATATTTTTTGACATTGAAAAGACCTACTCTACTTAAAACCATTGAGAGTAACTAATGCATTAGTTTAATAATTCAAAATTACACTATTGAATGACTCACTAATTTTAGCCTTGTCATCATCACTCTTCCATGAAAATGGAGTATCAAAAAAAAAATCAAGGTTTTTATATAAAATAAATTCACTACCTAGGTAATTCTACATTGCTAATGAGCAGTGACCTTGCCTACCTGAGTAGGTATTATTCTTTTCCAAACACAAATAATAAATCAAAAAAAAATGAAGAAAGTAGGTTTTTCAATGTTCCTCATCCATTACATAATTCTTATTGAAGAAAAAAGTAGACTGTAATGAAAAAAATATTTATAATCCCACCAGTAATAGCAATCACAGATTGTGATTAGTCACAATCCTAAAGCAGTGACCCTTCCAGAACTATTTTCTGATTCTAGGTTTCTGCCTACGTGAGTGTGTGTGTGTGTGTGTGTGTGTGTGTGTATGCACTTGTCATATCTGTCTTTTGTAAACTGCTTTTTCTCTCTGTGTGAATAAATATACTATATATGTCTAAAAGTTATTTTAATAAATATATAGGTGTTATATAATTCATTTTATTTATTTCTATTTTTAGGATACATTTCCAAAATAAAATGACTCTACACTATTTTGAATATTACTAAAATGTAGGCTAGAAAGATTTTACCAAACTAACCTCCCACTGAGTGACTAATTTTGTGTATTATGACCTATTTCTTTATTTTTCTTTTTATAAATTCAATTTGGGAAAAGAGGGCATATAATTAATTATGTAATTTGGATATAATAAAATTTAAGCATGGCTAAAATAATTTATACAGGTGGTTAATGACTTTTAGTAAACTTCATGAGGTAGGAAACCCAAGTGAAACTATTATTGATTTCAAGATATAACACAGTGCAAAACATATAATGAAGAACTAATAAATATTTATTGAATAAATAGATTAAATTAATGAAGGAATTTGTTCTAATTTCTTATTTATATTTATGGCGCATTCTCTTGTGTGATATGTATTTTTTCTTTTTGAAATAAAAAATATTTTGATATATTTCCAAACTATTCCCTTTTCATACATGTTATAAATACTTTTTCACAGACCCCTTGACCCTTTTTTTTTTTTGCTTACTACATTTAATTCTAACTGGCATAAAATTTTCCAAGTTCAAAAGTATAGAAGCACAAAAAGATAACACAGGTAAATTTTTGTACAATTTTAGTTTAGTAAAGAGCTGACCCAAAGCCCAAAATAATAAAAGAAAATATATTTGATGTGACTATATAAAAACAATGGCCATAAAACACAAAAAATATGAGTTAAAAAAGCAATGACAAACATAAAAATATATTTTTAATACTGTAAAGATGACAATGTTAGTGGACTTAAAGCACCAATCCCATAAAAAACAAGCAAAGCATAAAAAGGAGATTTCATAATTGCTAATTAATTATTGGTTTTACTAATAAGCTAATGAGTATAAATAAAATACAGATGCTACAAACTCACTCCCAACAATCTTTCTCATTACCAAAGTATAAAAGAATCACAACTTTCAAAATTACTATGGGTCTGCAGAAACGAAATGAACACATTCATTTACTATTATTGAGAGTGAAAGGCAACTTGGACCAAAGGCAACTTGACAGCTTCAAATATGTAGCATGAAGATGGTGTGGGTTGTGACATAGACTTGCAACCCACAGCAACCCACACAAAGTTTAAGAGATGCACTAGCCTTTCATAAAGGGTGAAGGAAAACTAAAGGAAATATTTAAAATATAATTCATAAGTGAGGGCAGGTAAGAAAACTTTTGAGTTCTTCTTGCAGATGTGAATAGAAGACATAACTGTTCCACTAAGAATCCAGCCAGTAACTACTGGATTAGTCACATTGTTTCTAAGGACAAACCATAATTCTCAGGAAAAATGCAATCAGCCCACAAAACCCATAATTTATCTAACTACTCAGTGGTTTGCAAGGCCATGTCACTCCCAGAATAGGAAATACTATACCACTTGTTACACACAATACTATAGCTCTTCACCTCTGCTGCCGGAAATATTGCAGAAAACTGGTCAACTACTGCACTTTGTTTCTCTTAACAATTGTTCCCTTAGCTACAAAATAATCTGTAGAAACTTTAAAATTAAGTTTTTAAGGGGGCAATTAAACTTTAAATATACCATCATTTGCCTCTAGAGCATATTAGAATCACCTGGGCAGCTTTTGCAACTAGACTGTCCAGGACTCTTCCCCAGGAAATTGTATCAGAATCTCTGAGAGCTGGAGGGGGACAGACACCCAAAAATTTTTTTAAACTCACTGGGTGATAGTGATGCAAGATAAATATAAAGAATATTGCTCTATAGGAAAGGGGAGTCGTGATATTCTTCAAGAAGATGTATTTATCTATATCAACCTATTATCTTTTTTCTATTACACCATCTGTTAACATTTCAAGATATACACATCAAAATTTTAATAGGACTAAAGCTGCCCTTTCCTCCTCACAAATCTGTCTCTTATTTCAGCCAAAATTTTTCCTCAACAAGATCTTGTCAATGCCACTAGATGAAGTCTGCCTGCATTTGAATAAAGTTTATTTTATGGACTCATGGAAAGAAGGAAGAAGACATACTATAGGGGACCATGGGGGAGAGGGTGGGTCTTAGGAAGAAGGTGTTAAAAAGGGCATCATAGGATATTGTCTTATATCAGGATTTTGAAGAGGAGTTAAGAAAACATGGCTTTGTTCTAGGCGGGTTGCTTTCAACAAGCCAGGTTGATTCTGTGTTTAGGTATCTGAATGAATCTTAACATAGAGGCAGGATGAAAAAAGCCAGGTTAAATTTCTTTTTTTTTTTCTTTTCTTTTTGCATGTAGCTGTCCAGATATCCCAACGCCATTTGCTGAAGAGGCTATTTTTACTCCATTTTATGCTTCTGCCCCCTTTGTCAAATATTAATTGACCATAGAGACATGGGTTTATTTCTGCACTCTCTTTTCTGCTCCACTGATCTATGTGTTCATTCTTATGCCAGTACCAGACTGTTCTGATTACAGTGGTCTGAAAATATAGTCTGATGTCAGGCATTGTGATCCCTCCAACTTTGTTCTTCTTTCTCAAAATTGCTGCAGCTATTTGGGTTTTTTTATGGTTCCATAAAAATTTTTGAAACATTTGTTGTATATCTCTGAAATATGTCATTGGTAATTTAATAGAGATTGCATTGAATCTATAAATTGCTCTGGGTAGTATGGACATTTTGATGATGTTAATTCTTCTAATCCACGAACATGGAATATACTTCCATTTATTTGTATCTTCCTTAATTTATTTCTTCAGGTTTGTGTAGTTTTCTGAGTACAGGTCTTTTACCTCCTTGGTTAAGTTTATTCCTAGGTACTTTATTTTTCTTGTTGCTATAGTAAATGGGATTTTTTCCCTGATTTCTAATTCTGATATTTCATTGTTGGTGGACAAAAATGTCTTTGATTTCTGAATATTAACTTTGTATCCTGCTGTTTTATCAAATTTAAAAGCCTCTTCTCCTTCATGCCACCTGAAAAACTTTTTTGTTTTAGACCCAGCTCACATATGATTCTCTCAGAAGCCTTCCTATCTTTCTCAGAGGCAATTAGCAATTACTTGCTCCTCTATTTGAACAACACTTTGTATATCTAGTCTTTAATCACTCTTTGAAAGTAATAGCTAAGATACTTAGTATAGAGTAGGTATCAACAAATATTTATTTTTAAGTGAATAAATGGATAAACCACAAAAAAAAAAAACCAACTTAAAAGTTGTGATTGGTGAGAAGTAGTATCTACTCCTGTTAGCCAGGAAAGATCACTATGGGCCACTTTTGCAGATTGGACAGTGTGTTCTTGTTTTCATCTCTGATAGGACATAATTATGGAGTGGTCTTGTTTCTGTTTATTCTCATTTATGATCACAGAGAAACCTTGTTTGGGGTTGGTGCTCTGCAAAATTGTGTTCGACAGAGAAACACCACAGCTAGTGGTCAGTGCTAAGCCAACTTCCACTGCTGGGGGAGCTCCCACTGGTAATTTCATCTGTCTTAATCCTTCAATCTCTATATTTCAGCCACCCTGAAATTATTTTGGCCATTCAGCACAGAATATTTATTTCATACTATGGCCTCTGCCCATGCTGCCATTTCCTGCTGGGGACATCATTGTCTCAGGTCTTCACATGACTGATGTTTCCCTACTCAATCTTAAATCAAATACCATCTCTTCAGAGATACCTTGCCTATCTCTGCCTATTTTACTAAAGCATCCCTCTCCCCAATCATTTCTAACTCAGTGCCATAGTTTTTCTGCAGTGCTCTTAATTCAGAATGCATCTTTTTCTTTCTTTAAAAAAAATGCATATATGTATGCATTAACACATATATTTAAGGTATATAACATGATAATTTGATATACATAGTGAAATGGTTACTACAGTCAAACTAATTAGCACATCCTTCTTCTTATATAGTTACTATTTGTATGTGTGTGTGGTGAGAGCCCCTAACATCCAGTTTCTTAGAAAATTTCCATTATTTAGTACAATATTATTAACTATAGTCATCATTCTATACATTAGGTCTCTAGACTGTTTAATGTACATATCTCCAACTCTGTACCCTTTGACCAACATGTCTATATAATTCCCTCACATAGCCCATAAATATCAATATATATTGCATATTATTGTTTATAAGCTGTCCATTAATATAAAAGATTTTCTCTTGATTCTAGAGTTATTTCAGATGGATTTAGTAAGAATCACCAAAACCAGTCCCATTGAATTTTCTTGCCTTTGGCCCGAGCACTTGCTTAATGAAAAACCAAAGATAACACAATATTCTGACTAGTTTAAGCTGGGCCATATGCCCCTTACAATACCCACCAACCTCCAGTTAGTGGATAGTCATTCTAGTGAGTTACATGAAAAAAAAATGGGGAGAAGATAGTGATCCACAATAATTAAAGTAATTAGAGAATGTTTAGAGAAATATTTTAATTAAAAGTAGATAAGATCTGTTGTAGTTTTACCTTTATTACATTTTTAAAAAAATAATATCACCCTACTAGATATAAATGACATTTTCCCATCACTGACAATAGGGTTGACATAAGCTGGCATTTTGGTTGACTGGTTACCTGTTGTACACAAATACTTTTACACTCCCAGTGAGATTCAGTCTCTGAAAGTTCAAGCGCTGTTTCTACATTCCTTTTACAAACTCTCACACTCTTTCCTACTAAGGCACAGGCACAGACTTTTTTCTTTTACATCAAATGACCATTTTGTATTTCCCATTACCCTTTTATCTTCATGCCTTGAAACAGGCCCTGAATGTAAATAAATTTGTTTGTTCCCCTGGTTCCCAACACTGTATAAATTATAAATAAATAAGTGGGTGTTTCTGGGTCAAGACAAAAACATTCACAGTGAAGAAAGCAAACAAACTAAACAAAAAAATGAAAAAGGCTTTGGTCAAATATCTCTTTTTAAATAATTTCTTCAGACTTGAGTGATTCTCTCTCTCTTTCTCCCACATACTCTCTCTCTCCTAATATTTCTGTGTCTTCACTAACAGAAACACACATAGTCTATTTACACACCCACTTGAGGCTTTCTCTGTAAACAATGACTCTTGGACACAGAAAATATGACCTGATTCAAAGCTGACATTTACTTTATTGGTCCCAAGAGGATGTTTCTTTTCTGATTTTTTCTACATGTCCAAATACTCCGAACACTCTTTTTCCCCCAAAAAAATTCTAGCTGATATTTATCATGCATTATTAAATAGAAGAATTATATTCTTTCTAGGTTGAAAAGAAAGAAGAAAAGCTAATCATCACCCATAATTCATAACTTCACTAAAATGTCTGAATGCTGATAATGTGATTTTAAAACAACAAGGAGATACTTGAATACTGGTATTGCTACATCTGTAGAGATGTATAAATTAATGGACAATGACTAAAAACCCAGGCTCTGGAGCCAGATGCTAATTTTGGAATCTAGGCTCCACAATTAAACTCAGTGCCCTGATCTGTAAAATAGTAAGAAAATACTACCTACTTCATGGGTTACAGTATGGATTAAAATAATTTATACACATAAAACCATTTTGAGTAGGTAAGCAATACATTTTAACCATATTATCACCAGTCGTTTATTTATCCTTGTGGCAGGATGATGTATGGAATACTATGTTTTTGCATACTTAATTCTAGGACCTGTCTGCATTTAACAAAAAAGATATAAATTTGACTTTGCCTCATGGTGAATAGTCACCAAACAAATACTAAGCTTTTAAATTCCTAAATCTCAGATCCAAATCCAAGACAAAGGTACTTTGTTTCTTCCTTGTTACTTAATCACATTCTAGGTAAGTAGGTTTGTATACCTTTTCTTCTGATAAAGAATAAAAGGTAGTGAGTGAAGGACAGTTCAGTGCAGACGTTAATGAAGATCTCAGAAAATATAAGCTCTACCACCCTAACCCACCCACACTTAAATATCTGAGGGGAGAAGAGACAATGTAACCCAATGGCATCATCTTGGAGTGTAGCCCTGGAAGCACTTAATGTGGCAGCACACAGTCCAAGCAAGACGGCATAAGATATCTAGGCAAAGTGAGCTGAGAGCATCTCACTAACCCAGGGCTCCTCAAAAGGAAATGTATTGTAGAGAAATAAAAGAGAGGTCAAAAAAGATCTTTTTAGTTTCAAGACTAGAGAAAGAGAATATCAGGAAAGAGAATGTAACATAGAACTTGAGCTGAGAGTTGGACAAGGAGATAGTTACACCCTAACCAAGGTCATCTGGGTAGGGGGAAAAACTCTCAAATGAAAACAATGTATTCTCTCAGGAAAAGCTACAGAAAGGCTATGCTTAAGGATAAAATGAGAAGAATTACATTTCAACAGATAAATTAAATAATTAACTATTAAGAAGATTTATTCAAAATAACCCCAGACAGGAAGTATATCATATGTCTGTCAGCTGGTGAAGAGATAAACAAATAGCGGTGTGCACATATATAAAATCACACAACGGTCTGTCCAGAAAATCTCCAGCCATGTACTATGAAAAACAGAGACATTTATTGAAGAAGATACAAATTACAAGAAACCCTGTACATAGGACAATGACACCTCAGTCCGCTTCAAAGTAGGCACCTTGGGACCTCACACAGTTCTCCTAGTGTCTCTTCCACTGTTCATAACACCCTGCAAAATCCTTTGTTGGAGTTGCCTTCAGCTGCCTCATTGTATTTTCCTGAATCTTATCGATGGTCTGAAATCTCTTCCCTTTCAAAGGTGATTTTAGTTTTGGGAAAAGCCAGAAGTCGCAGGGCACCAAACATGGTTCTTTGGTAGAGGTTTGAATTGTCATTAGCAACTGCAGCACAATGTTCCTTCTGCTCTGGTAGCAGAAGATGTGGAACCAATTTTGCCACGACATGTTTCATGCCAAGATTCTCTGTCAAAATCACAGACGCAGTAGTTTTTGGAACCCCCAAACCAGCTTCTAGTTCTTGCATCATCAATCACCAACCTTTGTTGATTGCAGCCCATACATGTTCACTATTCTCAGGTGTTCGTTCGGCTTGTAGCAGGCCTTCCAGAATGTGGATCACTTTCAACTGGTTCTTGACCATCTTTGAAGCATTCATGCCACACTTTTATTTGAGCTGCACTCATTGCATCACCCTGAGAGCCTTCTGAATCATCCCAATAGTTTCCACAGAGGAATGTTCAAGCTCAATGAAAAATCCGATGCAGACTCATTGCTCTACTTGCTCAGTCATTCTGAATGTGAAGGCCACACAGTGCACATGCTCATTCAATGATGTCTACCACCCCCACTGACTAGTACAGTGAAGTTGTCATTGTTCACGTATGAACATTCCAGTCCATTCTTCTTGGCTACTAGGTTACACGGATATCACACAAACCATTCTTATTATATTAACAATGGCTGGACATTTTCTAGAGAGACTGTATATCTGTGTGTGTGTGTGTGTGTGTGTGTGTATGTAAATTATTTCACACAATATGTAAATACATCTCCCTCAAAGTCAGGAAACCTCATGTGTCTCCAGATTTTATAATGCAGAGCTATCTCCACATTCCCAATTATATCAACACATACATCTACAGTTAGGTAAATCCCTTCGGTGTTCTCACTCTATCTATACAGTTGGAAATCAACTTTCTGAGAATTGTCCTTTATCCAGGATTCCACCTTTTTAGCAAAATTTATTTAGTAAACCCCAATTCAGTATAAACATCAATATATATTCTTTATACCTCCACAAAACTATAGAGAATTGGTCTTCACAAACATAAACACAAGTGTCTTCAAGAAAATATTTAAAAATCAAACCCAGCAACATAGAAAAATGATAATATTCCATAACCAAGAGTTTATCTGAATGATGCAAGGTTTGTTGGATGTATAAAAATCAATCAGTGCAATCTATCTTATTACCAATTTAAAGGAAATCTACATGATCATATCAATGAGACAAAATAGCATTTGATAAAATTCAACATCCATTCATGATTAAAATTCTGAGGAGACAAGGAACAGATGGTAATTTTTTCAACCTGATAAAGGGTGTCTAAAAACTCTACAGTGAATATCACCTTTAATTGTAAAAGACTGAGTGCTTTCCTCCTAAGGCTGAGGATAAGGCAAGAATGTCTACCTTCACCACTACTATTCAACACTCTATTGGAATTCTTAGCTAACACGATAGGCAATAAAAAAAAACAAACCCAAAACAGCAAAAAGCACAATTGGAAAACAAGACATTAAACAGTCCCTATTCATTGACCATTTGATTGTGGGCATATCCAACCCAAAAGATATTTACAGCCTCCCAGACTGCTGTTATAGCTGAGGTCAATATAGAAGGGAAACCATAGGGAAAAAAAAAAAGAATCAACAAAAAGTCATTTAGAACTAATAAATGAGTATCATAAGGTCATAAGACATGGGGTCAACTCTCAAAAATTATATACTAGAAATGAACAATTAGAAAATAAAATTTAAACAATACTATTTACAATAGCTTCCCCCTCAAAAATATGTAGTTATAAATCTAATAAAATGCATGTAGCATCTGTCTGCTGAAGACTACAAAATGCTAATCAAAGAAATTTTAAAATATCCCTAAAAATCAAAAAACATATTCTGCTCACAATTATGAGTCTAAAGTAAGAATGTCAATTCTTCATAATTTATCTGTACACTTAAGGCACCTTAATCAAAACCTTGGCAGGATTTTTGTAGTATTGGCAGGCTCATATTAAAGTTTATATAAAAAAGCAAAGGAACTAGAAGAGCTCAAACAACTAAAAAAAATAAAATTGAAGTAATTGCACTCTTAATTTTAAGGCTGACCAAAAAGTTACCATAATCAAGAGTATGGAATTTTCAAAAAGACAAACACATCATTCAGTGGCACAGGTTAGAGTCCAGCAGTGGCAGCACATGAATATACCAATTTATTTTAGACAAAGGTAAAAGCAATTCAATGGAAAAACAAGTCTTTACAACAAAAACCATAGAAACAATTGGACACCCATACACAGAAAAAAGGATCTTGAACTAAACTTCATATTTAACACACATTTTATACAAAATGAATCCTAGATTTATATACAAAATGTCAACCCATAAATATTTTAAAATAAAACACTTGAGAAAATACTCATCACCCAGATTTAGGAAAAAATTAGAAATAATATTAAAAACATGATTCATAAAAGAAAAAAGATTAAATGGACATTGTCACAAATAATAAGCATTAGTGTTTCATAAAACATTGTTAAGAGAATGAAAAGACATGACAGCAACTGGTAGAAAACATTCATAAGTTATACATCTGATAAGGGACTTGTATTCAGGACAAAGAACTCTTAAACCTTAACAGTAAGAAAAAAATTTTTCCCTAGAACAGGCAAACAATTTTAACACATATTTGACTCAAGAGATTATACAGAACACAGATAAGCACATACATAAAAAAGATGTTAGATATCAATAGTCAATAGATACATATAAATGAAAACCATGATAAGATACAATTACACACCTATTAGAATATATAAAATAAAAATGATTAACTTCTGGTGAGCAACTGAAATTGTCATACATTGTTAGAGGGAATCCTGTATGGCACAGACACTCTAGAAAATATTTTGTCAATTCCTCAGAAACATCAATAATCCTGTGACTGAACAAACCTTCTTCTGGATATTTACCCTGAATAAATTTTAAAAATGTTCACACGAAAATCTATATATGAATGCTTATACCAACTCTATTCACAATTTCTCAAAACAGGAAATAACATGAATGCCCTCCAGTGCATAGATGGGTAAACTAACTGTGATATATCCATTCAATGAAATGCTTTTCAGCAGTGTATGCAACAATGTGGACCTCAAATATGCTGATCTGGGTATAAGAACGCAGTTTCAAAAAGTTATATACTGTATGATTTCATTTATATAACATTCTCAAAAATACAAAACAATAGTTATGGAATGCACAGCAGTTCCTGTAAAGGACAGAGAAAGGTGTATTAACAGGGATACCTCCAGGAAGTTACTTCAGGTGACATATTTAGAATTCTGATTGTGGTATTGGTTCCACTAATCTATCCATGAGTTAAATACATAGAAACATACACTGAAACAATAGTCTAAAAAGTTAATTTAGATTCTTCTTCCTCCTTTTAAAACAGTTCTCAAGAAATTATTGATTCATGCCTTTAATGTCAATGCCTTGTGATTCCCCACGTATTTTCTGCTCCTTTAAACATACTTAAATGCACCAATCAATTAATAACATTATTCAATTTGACTATGTGGCAAGCAGTTTTCCAGACTCTTGGTGATATTTTTTAAAAATTATGGTCTCTACTGGTGTGTTTTTTCTTCTTGGTAGTTTGAGACTTCATCTTTGTCACTTCAGCCTCTGTCAACAATTAAAAACTCTCAGCTTTTGTTTCTTCAACACTTTTAACCAGTTTACTGACATATTGACAACAGAGGAATTTATATGTTTCCTCCACTCGCTCTGTATTCCCATACATTTTTGTGACTCTCTGTTAACTTCATCCAGTTCAACTCAATAGCTACTGAACTACTGCAACCACTACATTCCGAGAACTAGCTAGGTTTAAAAACAAAACAAAAAATAAAGCAAAAACAATTTTGTTTAAATGTCTTTGAGTTCTATTTCAGGTAGTATCTACTCTTTATGTTTAATTCCACATTAATTAATGTTCTCTGATATAAAAATTAATGTCAATTTATTTAGATAGGTCAATAGTATTGTGGGAGCTTCTGAAATAAGTTTTATCTTTAAGATATACTGCTGCTATGTTTACTGATAAAATAAAATAGTATTTGGGATTTGCTTAAAAATATTTTTTTGTGAAGAGGGGGGAGTTGGAGAGTTGGCCAGGGCACAGATTCAGCAAAGCATGAGCAAAAGTTAATGATCATTTAACCTGGAAGATAAATACATAAGCTCTATCACATTGGTTCTGGTCTCGTATACAAAGTGTATTATCTATAATAAAAATGCTTTCAAAAAGAAAAAAAAGTTAAAACTTTTATTCTGTAAGAAAATTTTTCTCATACCATATCACAGTTATAGTCTGCTTACCAAAAAATACCCAGTTTCAATGCAGTTCAACAAATATACAATGCGTAGTTTTAGTCAGCCACCAAGGGTGTCTAGTATATGAACAAGGACGCACAAATAGCTTTCACCTCAAAACTGTATTTATCCCAGAGACAACCAATAGTTTATACATACAGTATTTGAAATAAGGTATGTTTATTGCCATCTTATTATTTATTTATTTATTTATTTCCTTGCCCAAGGACTTTTTTTCATTGCTTTCAGAGACGGAGGAAGGAAGAAGGAGAAACATTTATGCTAGAGAGAAGTATCAGTTGGTCGCCTCCTGTATGTGCCTGGACTGGGGATCATATGTACCCACACCAGGGATAAAACCCGCAACCTGAGTATGTGCCCTGATTGTTGCAGAACCAGACCTGCTGGGGTGTGGGGAAGATACTGTTATTGAAACAAACCCCCTCCCCGGGGTCTTTCTGTCACTGTGAGTTCATCTTTGCCCACCACCAGGTGTTGGGAATTACGGCTCTCAATGCCAGAGTCTGGTGAAAAGGAAAGGAACTATTTACTCAAACGTTATACAGGTTTTGAGTAATGGCTAAATGTTGCCTTTAAATCTCAAAATCCCTTTAAAACACCCACAAACACACGCAGTCCTGCCCTCCCCTAGTCGGCCCAGTCAGGGGTACCGTCCTTCAGTAGAAAAAGAACAAAAGTCCATAGCTCGGCTAGGCGGGCCTACCAAGGTTCCCAGCACCACCAGCTGTGTCCCCTCGATCTCCAGTTCTTAATCCAAAACCACGTGGCACCTTCTCATGGTCCACTAGCAAGAGTCCTTTCACCCCTTTCCTTCTTGCGTGGTCTTCACATTGTTCCACTGTGTGTGTCTCGTGACCGCCCACCTTCAGTTTAAATCCCAGCCTGGATCCTCCTCCGTGACCCCATTTCTGACTCCTCCCACATTCAGTTACACCTGCTAGCACTCCCGTATTTCCTGCCTTTCTTGGCTGCCACAGTCCTGGCAGGCGTGGCCCCGTGGCCTGGGGTGAACCATCTCCAAGCTCTCTGTTGCAGGTCTGTAATTGGGGGAGCTGCCCCTCAGTTACATCATGGGTGAAAGTCACGCACACCTTTCTGGCTCCACTCAGGCTAGTCTGCCGTTATAGATATGCAAAATAACCATTTTTGCATATCAGATATGAACCTGGCCTATTATTATTGGTATGTAAAGTAACTCTCAATGGCCCTGCTCCACGTGTCCCATTCCCACATCGTGGGCCTTGTGGGGGCTGGGAAGATACCCTATATTTTTCTTGGACACCCCACATTCTGGACCCCGTTGCAGACCCCGCTTTGGGGGGCCCTGGCTCTGCCCCGTTATGTGGACAGGAATTGAACTTGCAACCTTTTGGTGTGCAGAATGACACTCCAACCACTCAAGCCACACCAGCCAGGGCTATTGCCACAATCTTTAAATCAAACTTTGTAGTAAGGTCAGTCTACTCCTAGGTCTTTCTCATACCAAGGCTAACCCAGAAGGAGAAATTTCCTTACTCACTGTGTCAGTGCTAGACTGCTGGTAGAAACAAGTTTCTGGTCCTCCCATTCTCAGGGAGGTTGCTGACCCTCCATAGTGTGGCTTACCTGCCACCAGGCCTATCCCCTTTGCAAACATTAAAGCCACAGATACATACCTAGAAGGATCTAAAAAATATCTGGGCATGAGTGTCATTTAAAAAGGGAGAAACACACAAGAAGTTTTAAGCTATGAGTACTTCATTGGAGTCCTAAGAGTAAATAAAACCTTACAGTTACTGGGATTCCTTTAGGTTAACTGAGAAACTCCCTGCAAATAACTTTAGTTTAACATTTGGCTATTGATTTCTACAAGACATATCCTGAACCTCTTTTATGCCTTAGCATACATGCAATAGCACATCTTTCAATAGTCCCCTTAGCTGTAGCTCTCAGCATTAGTTAGTAAACGTTTTGCCTGATAATTTATATTAAAGTAAAGAACACAAGCATAAAGCCACTTCTGTTGTTGTCGTGTTTAGCTTTCTGTTTCTAGCTAAAGGCTGTTGTATCTACAGATATTTTGTTGGCACAGTTCTGTCTAAAATAGAAGTTGGTCGCTTCCTAATTCATTGAATAAGTGTTTACTGGGAAGCTCTTTTGTTTCAGGGTCTGTTTTGTGTCCCTGTGAACAGAACAGATGCCTCTTCCTTCATGGAGCTTATTATCATACTCAGGAGAAATAGATAATATATAACTTAATAATTAAGATAACTGCAGATCTACATAAGTGTCTTGCAGGGGGAAAACAGAATAATGATAGAAAAATATCTGGTGTGTGTATGTGTATGATGGGGCGATGCTAACCTTAAGAAAGGACGCCTCTCCAAAAGGTGATCTTTTACTGAGACCTGAAGCATGAGGAGGCAGCCATGGGAAGCACCAGAGAGTGAACTGACTCAGGAGAGGCAACAGCTGGTTCCAAATTCCTAAGACAATAAAGAGCTGAGTTGTTCAAGGGTTGGAAAGGAGGCCTGTGTGGATGGAGCTGCATTAGAAAAAAGGACAAACACAATAGACCAGACCACATAGGTCGCTTAAGCTAGGATAGTAAGCCTGGATTTTATCTCTACTGCATTGGGAAGCTGTTGAAGGATTTGAAATAAACTTTAAAACCTATTAAAATGATGGTTGATAATTAGTAATATATAAGAGCACTGTGACAGTATCACGGATGCTATATTGCAGAGCAGCTCTAGTGGAAGCAGTGAGCCAGTTGGGTAGCTATGGAAGCTCTAGAGGAGAAATATGAGAGGGACTTGTGTTAGGTCGGTGTCCAAGAAGTCAGAGATACTTGACCAATTGAAGACATGCATTAGATTATAAACAGGATTGCTGATTTACTGGATATAAGAAATTAATAACTGGGAGAAACCAAAGTTAACTTTTTGATTTCTGACTATGATGGATGGTTGTATTGTTACTAAAATGATAAGGTGGCAACAAGGCATTTGAGAAGGAAAATCAAAGTTTAGTAAGCCTATAGAGATTTGCAACTGAATATGTTAACGGAACAATTGTGTATATGTAACTAACTACCTTGTATGTATTAAGGCATCTCTAGGTATAAATGTGTAAAATAATAAATCTCTGGGTGGATATAATTTTAAATTTCATTTTTATAATCTTATTTTTATTTAATATTTTCAAAATTAAAAAATACCGTTGATGTACAATATTATATGTTTCAGGTGTACAATCCAGTGATCAGGCATTAATATAACTTACGAAGTGACCACCCAGTAAATCTAGTACCCATCTGACACCATATTAGTTATGTCAATATTATTGACTATATTCCTTATGCCATACTTTATATCCCCATGACTAGTCTGTAATTGCCCATTTGTATTTCTAAATCCTTTCATCTTTTTCTTTAATCCACCCAACCCCTTTCCCATCTGGCAGCTGTCAAAATGTTTTCTGTATCTATGAGTCTGTTTCTGTTCTGCTTGCTCATTTATTTTGTTTTTAAGTGAAATCATCTGACATTTGCCTTTCTCTGTCTGACTTCGTTTGTTCAGCACAATACTCTCTAAGTCCATCCATGTTGTGGCAGACGGCTAGATTTCCTTCTTTTTCTATGGCTGAATTGTCTTCCATTGTATATATGTACCATTTCTTTATCCATTTATCTTCTGATGGACACTTAGGTTGCTTCCATATCTTGGCTGTTGTAAATAATGCTGTAATAAACATATGGATATATATGTCTTTTTGATTTAATGTTTTGGGTGTCTTCAGATGAATG
>PVJD01012603.1:0-38762 GCA_004026545.1 Mormoops blainvillei | reverse complement strand
AAAACACTACTTATTTAAATATTTTCTATTTTTATCCTTAATTATATATTTAGCAATTATTTATTAAGTCATGAATGGTGGTAGACCTAGAAAATTAAATAGTGAACAATAGAGAAAAGGGTTTTCACTTACAATTTTGTGGGAGATACAGACAGGAAAACAGAAATTTACAGAAACTAACAGAATAATAATCCATAGTATACAGAGACTACATTTTTAAAAAAGATTTTATTTATTTTATTTTTAGACAGAGAGGGAGGGAGGGAGAAAGAGAGGGAGAGAAACATCAATGTAGGTGCTTCTCACATGCCCCCTACTGGGGACCTGGCCCACAATCCAGGCAGGTGCCCTAACTGGGGGATTGAACTGGTGGGCCTTTAGTTCACAGGCCGATGCTCGATCCACTGAGCTACACCAGCCAGGGCAAGAGACTACAGTTTTTAATCTATTCATCAATCGACAGACTCTTAGATTGTTTCCATTTCTTAACTATTGTGAATAATGCTGCAACGGAATATTATGTAACCTTCAAATAAGAAAGTCCTGCTATTTGTGGCATCATGGATGAAACTGGAGGATGCTATATTAAGTGAAATAAATCAGCATGAAAAAAGCAAATACTTCATGATATTGCTTATATGTGGATTCTTTTTTAAAAAAATTAAATTTATAAAAAACAGACTAGGTTGGTGGTTGCTAGAGGCTGTGAGGATGTTGGTCAAAAATTACAAACTCTCAGGTATGAATAAGTTCTGAGGATTTAATGTACAATATGGTGACTATAGTGAATAATGTTATATAGTTGAAATTTGCTAAGAGAGTAAAATATTTTCACCAAAAAATAACTTTGTGAAGTGATGGATGTGTTAATAAACTTGTCTGTAGCCAAGTGCTTTGTGTACTCACAAAAGTTGATATATATATATCTCAACTCAGCATATCGTACACTTTAAATATATACAATTTTATTTGTAAATTAAGCCTAAAAAAATCATTGGGGAAAAAGAAACCTATAGAACACATTGAGGTCATGAAATGCAAAAAGAGTGCAGTGATAATGCAAAGGGGAAGGACTGAACCCAGACTTCCTTCCACAGGAAGAGAAGGCTTTTTAAGTAAGTCTCTTCTAGAGTGGGACACAACGTGTAGGAACTGGCCAGAATGTTAGTAACCTATGTATAGCTAAGGAAAAATCATGAGAAAAAGCATAGAAACAAGAGTGAAAATAGCATTTAGAATATTTAAAGAAGATTTTTTTTAAAGTAGAGTCCAAAGGTGACTGCTTGTGAGTGTGTATGTGGGTGGTTACTAAATATGGATAAAGAGGGGCAGTGACAAAACATAGACTAGAGGTTTAATCAGGATAAAAGTTTTCTAAAACCTTGCCAAACATGTTAAGGGGGTTGAACTTTTATCTTGAGAAAAAGTGGGACACATATGCAGGTTTTACACCGCATATGTTGTGCTCATATTTGCTTTTGGAGAAAGGTTAAGTCTGGCTTTAGCATACCCAATGAATTGGTAGGTGGATAAGATTCAAGGCAGGGAGGCCAGCTAGGAAGCTGTTTTCATATTTAAGAAAGATTTGATGTCAGTCAGAAATAGGCAGCTGCAGTGGTGGGTGGAGAAGAGTTGGATTAGAAAGTTATCTAAGAAGTGTTCTGACCTCATGCCTCTATCAAAAATAGAGGTAAATTTACCAAATGTGTTAAGCATTTGATTTAATTAGTGAAAGTGAAGTGCTAAGAGGAAATGTCAGGTTTCTGGCTGAAGACTCTGTATAGAACTGGTATCATTCACGAGAAACAGAATTAGAAAGCAAAGATCTGGTCAGATCATTGAAGTCTTGGTTTGGGATATGTTGATTTGAGGTATGCATGGGACATCCAGAGAGGGTCCATTACAAAAGTGGAGGCAAGTCAGTATTAAAGATGTCAGTAGAATAAGGGGAGCTACATCAGGAGACTCATAAAACAGAAAAACAGTGAAAAATGTAGCCAGGAGAAGAGTGCACTTAAAACCAGAGACAGGAATATACACTAGCAAATGCCACCTCAAAATTATGTAAGCTGGGACTCAAAGATGGCAAGTTGAGTTGACCTTTAATGATACCTTATAACATTGGCACAGAGCAATTTTTGTAGAGAGAGAAGTTACTAGTTGTGTGATTGAAATTGAGTAGAAACAAGGGAATGGGTGTAAATAAATATTTTCAGAAGCTTTGCAACAAATGGAGGGAGAGAACAAATTGGAAAATGGTGGACAATAATGGTTTCCAGGGTTTGTTTTGTTTTACTTTTTTTTGAAGGAAGAATATTTTAAAATAATTCATTTTATTGTATTTGTTTTATTACCATTTATTCCCCCATACCAACTTCTACCTCCACCCATCCCTCTCCTTCCACCACAATCCGCACACTGTTGTCCATGTCCATGAGTTCTTTTTCTTTTTCACTTCATCTCTCCACCTCCTAAGCTCCTCCCCCACAACTGTCAGCCTCTTCTCTGTGAGTCTGCCTCTATCCTCTCTTTTGCTTATTACTTCAGTTTGTTCATTAGACTCCACATACGAGTGAAATCCTGTGGCATTTGCCTTTCTCTGACTGGCTTATTTCACTTAGCATAATGTTCTCCAGGTCCATTCATGCTGTTGCAAATGGCGAACTTTTTTCTTTTTTATGTCCAAGTAGTGTTTCATTGTGTGAATGTACCATAGCTGTTTTGTCCATTCATCTTCAAGGCATTTTTTACATTTATTCTTTGATCCCGTTGTTAGGCCATTCATTGTTTAATAACATATTGTTTAGCTTTCATATCTGCTGATAAGAGAAAATGGTAAAAGGGGAAATTTAAAAAAAAATCAAGTGATGGGGAAAGAGATAATAAAGGAAGATCCCCGCAAACTACAGAAGGCTAATGACCACATGCATAGATGTGACACTATATCTCTTAGGGGAAAAAATAAAAGGATATGAGAAAAATACAGGAGTAAATGTGGTTAAACATGAAGATGAAAGATCTTGATTTGATGGAGTTCTCCTATGACTGGTGTTCTCCCTGCATGGTAAAAAGTGAGATATTCTCTCTCTCTCTCTCTCCTCTCTCTCTCTCCCTTTCTCTCTCTCTCTCTCTCACCTCTGTGTTTATTTTTTTTAACAATTTATGCCTGTCTTCACTCTTATGTTCACATTGCAACTCCATACTTGGTCAAATTCTTTTTGATTCTCATTTTGGTAGACAAATAGAGATAAATAAGCCTTTAGGTCAGTCTCTGGGGCCTTGGTTAAATTCATGATTGAATTTTCACATCAAACCTGTGAAGACAGCCTGCCCGGAAGCCATGGATCCTCCAAGGTGAGGGGCTGGACACATAGGGCCTCACGCCTCCTCTGGAGCCACTACACTGGGCCAGATGATGGTTTTAATCTGAGAACAAAGAGAACACCATGTGAGCCTAAAATCTGGAGTGGAACCTTTACATGAGTCAACATTCAGTGTCTGTAATGGAGTTCAGGTCATGTTTTAAAAGGGTGTTACATTAACAACATTCAAGTTTAGAAGAGTATAGAGAAATTTAAATGTATACTTTGTACCTCAGAAGGGTTCTTGGACAGTATCAAAATTTTACAGATACCAGAGTGCAGAGTTTATTAACAAAGTTTAGCACCAACAAATTTGATTATTCTTTAGTTCAAAACTGTGCTTACCAATTCTTCCTTCCTTTTTTTATACCAGTGAACATATAAAAATGTGTAATATAACATACACTGATAAGGCCATCTGAAGGCAGAGGCAGCTGGGATCAATATCTAGGCTCATCTGGATCCTGTGTTTGCACACTGATCCAAGGTTGAGAGCTCTGGCCAAACTTTACTTTCTGGTGAATGTCACTAAGGTAAACAGCAAGGACATTGAAGTATCTGCAAGAATGCTTTTGCGGAACAGAAGAAAGAATATACAGAGACCTGTGGGAAATCAGGAGAAACTGAGAATGGGTAACAAGAATAGGTGATGTAGATCAAGCCATTGATTAAATAACAACATATCAACAGAATGCCTTATTTATTATTAAAGAGATGGAGCAGTGCGATGGTGAGGCCATATTCATGCCCTAGCCATGGGAATATGGTGCAACTGGTGTGAATTCATTGTGAAGGTCATTGGAGTACAGAATGTTAAGGAAATGAGGCAGTGAAATGACAGGTGGCCCAATGGTTGTTGCCATTATCCAAGATAATAGAATTAGGATTGAAAAAAGAAGACTTCTTATATAATAAACTCTTTAGTATAACAGAGGTTTCTAAGTGGATGAGAAACATTAGCAATCAGGGTATAGAAGATAGTGTCACTAATTACATTAAATTAACAATACAATGATTTTTGCAGGAATGTATATTAATAGTCAGGAAGTAGCAGTGTGACTGAGGATTTTAACCCTACCTTCACACTGTTAAATTGTTATGTTAGAATGGATAGCTGCTTCCTTAGGAGGCATTTATCTTACTGAAATTGTGATTAAATTATTAGTTTGCTCTATGATAACTCCATAGCATGTAACACAGGTATTAAAAGTATCAATAGTAGGTAGTGACATCAAACTAATAGAGAGCATGATAACTTTGGGAGAAAAGAGTCTTCTTTCTGCTGTGGTACTCTTTTTGCATTATCTTGTCCATGCATTTCAGTATGTATCTTGCCATAGTGGATATTGTAGAACATAGGAACACTCTAATGCTGCTACTCTTCAAAAGTCTCTTAGTAGTTAATTACTTTTGTTAGTTCATAATTCTCTTTTTTAAATTTTTTTATTGTCGTTCAAGTACAATTTTGTCCATTTTCCCACGACTCCCCCCTCCCCCCACCCTTGACCCCACCCCCTTGACTTTGTCCATGGGTCCCCCATATAAGTTCCTTTACCACCCTTCCCATTTCCCCCATCTTCCTAACCCCCTCTCCTCTGTTCATTGTCAGCTTGTTCTTTACTTCAATGTCTCCAGTTACATTTAATTTGCTTGGTTGTTCTGTTGACTAGTCTCCACTTAAGGTGAAATCATATGGTATCTTTTATCATCTGGCTTATTTCACTCAGCATAATGCTCTTCAGGTCCATCCATGCTGTTGCGAATAGTAGGAGTTCCTTCTTTCTTCCTGTTGCGTAGTATTCTATTGTGTAAATGTACCAGTTTTTTGATCCAGTCATTTACTGATGGCACCTAGTTTGCTTCAATTCTTTAAATTAAATATTTCCTGTTCAAATTTATGTGGTTGAGGTCTCCTGTCTGGACCTTGGTTGATACATCCGTAATAGCGGCCATTTATATCTGGCTACAACAGCAATTCATGCATTCTAAAGCATGCTTTTGGCCTTTCTTCACATTTTACCCTTTCTAAAATCAGAGAAAGTCCAATACTTGATGATGTGTTTATCAGTCTGTGGTTCCTCTAACAATTTGTGGCACCTTCGATTTCATTAAATATGTCGGTAATTTTCTTCGTTAATTTCTGTCTTAGTTACCAAGCGTTTAGGGACTATAGGCATATAAATATTTATGCATACTCAGATATTCAGGAGAAATACCTTGTCTTGGTTTAGAAAAATGTATTTTAATCTTGATTTTCAAGCACAATTTGGTGGGGGACTTTTAGTTAGACTGTAAATTGAAATTTCTACCTAAATTATTTATGTATAACTCTTTGTTCCTTTTTGAATATATATAAATTTCTTTCACTGTCTACATTTCCTCCTTCCTGTACTCTGATCCAACAGAGAGATATCATAAATATTACTAGTAATGAAAGCAGATATCTAATTCTTAGAAAATGTATTGCCATTTTTCTCCTAACAAGGTCATTTTCATAAACTACTTAAAAGTGAAATTAGGAAATAGACCACTTTCTGTACAATAGTCTTTTAAGAATAAGAATTCTACATGCTAAATTTGACTTATCGTATTTGAATGACCAATCCCATTTGCTATTCCTCCACAGTTAAGCCGATATTGCATAGTTCATCTCCCAATTGTTGCATGCACTGTGTCTCATTAGTATCCTTATAGTGCTGTGTGTAACTATTTGTGAATGAATAAATACTTTCATGGCAGTGAGATTAGTATGTGATTAGCAAGTATCTACTAAGAAATGAACTGATTTGAAAGCATAAAATCTAAGCAATTTAGATAGCTTCCCTGATGAATTCAAGCTTGAATCAATTTATACTCAGACTTTTGAATGCATTGTAATTTTGACTAAAAACTGAAACAAGATTATTTCTGCAAATCTAATGTCTCCTTTCTGAAGTGCTCTCTGATATAAAGTCTGCTGTACCATGAAATAGGTCTGTTGTACTTTTCCTTTCAACTCTGATGACATGCCTAATAAACTCTTGATTCATTATACAGAAAAAAGTATTCATTTCTGAGGCCAAGCATTATAGGAAAATGGGTTTCCATATTGTTATTCCACCTGATAGACTATTAAGAAATCTGCAAGTGTATAATTATCATGAGTAGTCATGTTATTACCAATTGTTCATGACCTGGAAATAGGTTCAAAATTGCTAATAGTACAATCAGAGATAATTTCTAACAGTTAGGTGGCTCAGAGCTTTAAGAAACTTAATAATTTCACCAACTTTATTGTAATTCTAATAACAATATTTACCTTTGTACAGTGAAAAGGACTAACATTAAATTTGGAAACTGAGATTATTTTGTTAACAGTCCATTAATTATGAGGACCCTCTGAGTGATCAAGAATGAGAAGACTTGGAATTAACCTAAGCTAAGCCTCCAAGGCTTTGAAAATGCCCTGCCTTCAACAAACAATATCTTTAGCAACTTGATATTTCTGATTGGCACTGAATTAATTAAACTGAGACATTATAACGAAAACTTAAGATAGCTAATAAGCATATTGTGCAGTATGCTACTAGATTTTACATATTTTTAAGTATCCCAAAGAGCAAATGCAGTTGATACTTATGAGATTAGTCCTATAGCAATAAGGAAAAAAGATAGGAAAAGTGGGAACTGAAATCTAAAATATGTGATTTATATTCTTCAGTGCATTCCCAAAAATATGAGTTTACAAGGCCAATTGTCAGTTCTAAATGTTTCCTAGGCATGTGTGGTGACACTGTAAAGAGGAATCACTAAAAATTTGATTTTGTGTAATTTCATTTAAAAGTTTTTGCTTTTCACCCTGGCTGGTGTAGCTCAGTGGACTGAGCATCGACCTGTGAACCAAAGGGTCACTGGTTGGATTCCCCAGTCAGGGCACATGCCTAGGTTCCAGGCCAGGTCCCCAGCAGGGGGCATACAAGACCAGATCACTGTCTTTTCCAGTACTGGTAGTAGGCAGTGGCCCAATTACTCTGCTGTACAGATTGGTAGTGCCATTTATATCTCATACTAAGTCATACCCTTCTACAGATTATAATCAGTCAATTCAATACTCTGGTTCTCTGTTGGATAGATATGTTATTATTTATACATTGTTTCAAACTCATGAAAAAATAGATCTAGGGGGCACCACACATTGATGTTTCTCTCCGTCTCTCCCTCCCTTCCCCTCTGTCTAAAAATAATACATAAAACCTTTGAAAATAAAATAAAATAAAAGTTTTTGCTTTCCCACATAAATAATTTCTAAGTGAGTATATCTGGTGATTTAGTTTTTAAGACTTAAAAAGATTTAATCAGCATAAACCAACCAATCATCAGGTTATAATCTGTGAAGTAAACATTTTAGTCAATAAAATGCATCACAGTTATGAGTGATTTTTTTAATTCATAAGAATGTCCCTGTGATAATCTTACTGTGTCACTCCAAATTTTTCATACATGTCCATTACTTTCTACTTGCTCTATAAACTCACAGTGCACATCATGTCATTAGATACCTGCAGGTTCAACCGCCCAGATCCTAGGTTAAGGAGAATAGATGTAGAGGCATCCTGAGGGCTTATTCACACAGGGAATCGATCTTCAAGTCACCCTGTTGCTTCCAGGCCTAGTGCCTGGACTTGTGGTGGACTCTGTATGTGGACATCAAGGTAAGCAGTAGTCATTAAGTCTAACCTCACATGCCATGTTACTTGGTCCATTCAATCCTTCGTCCAAGATCTTACGTAGTAATTTATTAGCTTTCAGTTCACATGCTGAGTAAACAGTCTTTCCAACTCACCTTCATAGAATCTATAACTAAATACTACCTGTGAAACTATACTTCTGGTAGTACGGATACACAGACCACTCAAATCTGTTGCATCTGCGAGTGTTTCAACCAAGAAAAAACATCATTTTTTCATGAGTTTGAAACAATGTATAAATAATAATACATGCATCCAGCAGAGAACCAGAGTATTGAATTGATTGATTATAATCTGTAGAAGGGTATGACTTAGTATGAGATACAAATGGCACTTCCAACCTGTAGAGCAGAGTAATTAGGCCACTGCCTACTACCAGTACTGGAAAAGACAGTCATCTGGTCTTGGCCAACCCTACTTTCCAAAGATTAGCTCCACCTAAACTAACAAATTTAAATCAATGGCTATTTTGTAGCACAAGTGTAACTCATTGCACAGTTTTGGGGGAAGAATAATTGGAGGGGCAAATGGGACAAGAGTTTTAAGGCAAAGTTTCTCTAAATGGAAACTGAGAATAAAGGGAAGAGACATTTCCTTTAACTGAAGGTTTCTACTTCATTTAAATCCAGCACCAGTAGAAGTAATGTTTTTCTCTTAGGCTCCTTAAATAAGGCCTTTTGTTTATTAATTCTGATAGGGGCTTTATTTTATTTTTTTTAATTTTATTTATTCTAGACAGAGGGGAAGGGAGAGAGAAAGAGACAAAGAGAAACATCAATGTGTGGTTGCCTTACATGTGCCCCCTACTGGAGACCTGACCTTCAATCCAGGCCTGTGCCCTGACTGCAGAATCAAACTAGCGACCCTTTGGTTCCCAGGCCAGCACTCTATCCACTGTGCCACACCAGCCAGGGCTATTTTTTATTTTTTATAGTAGATACTAAACATAATTTATTCATTCATTAGACATTTTCTTTTTTTTAATTAAAAAGTATTTTTTTCCATGACCATTTATCCCCTTATACCTCCTCCACCCCGTAATCACCACTGTGTTGTCCACGTCCATGAGTCTTTTTTTCCTTTTTGCTCAACCCTTTACCCCCTCAGCCTTCCCCGAGCCCGCCACAGAGCTGTCAGCCTGCTCTCTATGATCTGTCTCCAGTTTGCTTGTTTGTTCAGTTTGTTCATTAGATTCCACATATACATGAAATCATATGGTATTTAACTTCCTCTGAATGATTTCACTTAGCATTATATTCTCCAGGTCCATTTATGGTGTTGCAAAGGGTAAAGTTTTCTTCTTTTTTACGACTGAGTAGTATTCCATTGTGTAAATGTCCCACAGTTGTTTTATGCACTCCTCTACTGATGGACAGTTGGGCTGCTTCCATTTCTTGGTGACTGTAATGAACATAGGGATGCTTACATTCTTTTGAATTACTGTTTTGGGTTTCTTTGGATAAATTACCAGGAGTGGGATCACTGGATAAGGCAGTTCCATTTTTAATTTTTTGAGGTATCTCCATACTTCTTTCCACAGTGGCTGTACCAGTCTGCATTCCCACCAACAATACAGAAGGGTTCCCTTTTCTCCACATCCTTGCCAGCATTTGTTTTTAGCAGGTTTTTAAATGAAAGAGCTATAGTTTTGATTTGATTTGAAATGAAGGCATCATTCCCTCCTACCTTCCTGTAGATACTACTCTAATACCCCAAACAGAAATATGACTGAGTACCTTAAATCCCTCCCTTTTAGCTAAGGAAAAAACCTAATTCACCTTAAATCCCTCCCTTTTAGCTAAGGGAAAAACCTAAGTATGTAGTAAAATCATTATTTACAGTAAATTTAGAGTTTTTAAATTAGTATTAACCATGTACAAAGCCATATATACATAAAAAAGAATTTGAAGCTGATCAAAACAAATTCAGTAGGATAAACAGCAACTTCAGTCTTCAGACTAATGGTTAACAACTAGATCAATATGCCACCATTAATAAGGCTTGTGAAGAACTAAAAGTATTTTAGGTATAATTTCAGAAAAATAAATTTAAAAATAAATGAAGTTCTTATTCTAATTTTTTGTTTTACATATTATCACATGGTTACATATCTATGAAATATTTTATGTACTAATAATGCCTCACCTTCCAGGAATTCATTAATTCACAAACAATGTCTTGTTGATGGGGAAATAGTTAATGATGGAATAGACAAGATCCTTGTTCTTATGTCAGTTAACTTTTCATTGAGAGGAAAAACAAACGAAAACACAAAATGCATACATACATAGTATGTGATATAGCTATAATACATTCTCTAAGGCAAAATGAAATAGGGTTATCTAAAAGAGGGTTTGCATAGTCCAGATAAATCTGTTTAAGGGGTTTTCATTTATATTAAAATCTGAACAATGGGGGGAAAGGACGTAGCGGGTTTAGAGGGCTGCTAGTCTAAGACCCTCAGTTAAAAAGGAATAGAAAGCTAAAGAAATCCAATGTGTCTGAAAACTAAATGAGCAAGAAAGGAGTAAGATGAGTTGCAGGTTGAAAAGTTGTCAGGCACTGTATCACGTAAGACAAAGAGGTTGGATTGTATCTGAAGTGCTGCCAGAAACCATCATACCGGATTTAAATATTGTACGTGTATACTTAAAAAAATCACTCTGGGTATCATGTGGACTGTAGTAGAGGGAGGGTGAGAACAAGAAAACCAGTTAGAATGATTATTATTCCATTTGGGATGGAAATAATTAAGACAGACTTGGATATTAGTAATTGAGATATACATAAAGAGGCAGACTTGGGATATTTTCAGAGATAAAGTTGCCAGAACTTGCTGAAAAATTTAATGAATGTAAGAAAGAATAAAAAATTCTTAGGTTTTGTAATTTATCATATTTAATAAAGAAGAATGAGATAGAGCAGCTGAGAGGGTTTTACCTGTGTTGGGGTAGCGATGCTTGTAGGATAGCCGACTGGTGTCACCAGCTGTTGTTTAATTAGTTGTGCAAACCTGGATTCCAGTCAGGACTGGAAATTTTGACTTGGGAGTCCTTGTCATATAGGGGTCATTGTATAGTTGATATTTCCTATAAGTCAATTGATGGTTTCAGTTAAGTGAACTACCAATGGTAAGTAGAAAAATGTATGTTCAAATAGAAGAATAAACAAAAAATGAAAGCAGTAACCAATGGGCAGGAAAGGCAAGAAAGAACTCCAGAATCTAGGCAAACCACTAAAGAAATAAGGAATATAAAGGAACTGAAGAGACAGAGTAAAGAAAGCATAAAATGTTTACGATAGGCACCATGTGTGAAACAGGGCTCTGATTATTAAAATTGCTTTTTGGTCAGTGTATCACTCCTATTTTATGACTCTCATAAGGAGAAACCTGTCACAGTGAGATTTAGCCCAGATGGAGCAAGCAATTGAAGACATTTGCCTGAAAAAAAATCAGCAAGAAACAGATAAAAAAACTATCTAAACATGGAAAAGGAAGTCTAATTTAAATCTGTGTGTGTTTTAGACAGAATTAAAATATAGACCTAAAAATATATTAGGAAGAAAAATTAATATGATTTAGAAATTAATATTTAAAACTTATTTTATAATAAGATGTAGCATACTTGATTATTTAATTTGTATATCCAGAAACTCAAAAAGTAAAAGGATGCATAAATACTGTTTTATTGACTGTATTCATCTGGTTATGCTTAAAAACTTATTTTTCAAACAAGTAGAGATTTTAACACAGCTCACTGAATCATATTAGAAATCTCACTTAAATTCCATTTACACTTTGGCAATGGAAACTCTAAAATAATATATATACTTGCACACCTTAAATGCTGCCTGTTGTCAAATCATGTGGGACATATTCAGAAATCAAATAGAGTTAATCATAAATTCTGTTTCTGACCACTATTATGATATTCACTATATTACTTTGAATTTTAGTGTTTTGTTAATGATTTTTCCTAATAAGGATTGGAAATGATTCTCTGTCCTAAAGAGATACAATACCACTCTCGTTTATGTGCATTCAGTCACTGTTAAGTTTTTGTTCATTTAAGATATAATTTTTGAGCACCAATATGTATAAGTAGCTATGCTAAGGGCCAGATGTAGCAGAATGAATACTTACATTTTTTTTTTACATTTTTTAAGGAAAAGACAGGTATAAAAGTACCTACTTGCAGAGAAGGACATAAATGCTTTAGGCGGTAGAAGTGACTGCCCGTACCTGGGAAGAACAGGAGGAGGCTCCCCGACATGACCTTTGATAAAGGTTGTAAAAAGGAACTTGGCAAAATCACAGGCATTAAGTTATTGTGGTTGCTTAGAGCAGAGGATGCATGAGAAAAAGGCAAAATAAGAGAGATAGTACCAGAAAGGTAGGCCAGGTTTAAGTGTTGATGTTTCTGTGGACTTTGTTGTAAGCTTTTTACTTTGTCCTCTAATTGCATATGCCTCAGGCTAGAGCAGTATTCTCTAGGGCTATTTATATAAAGCTCCGTGAAAGTCACAAGAGTAATTGAAGCATCATCTTGGACTGTCAAGTTTCAATGCAGATAGGTATTGTAGTGTAGAATGAAATATATCGTAACAAGGATAAACTATGGTGTAATATTCAAGATTTACAAGAATTTTAAAATCAAAGTGTCAAATTTGAAAAAAAACCCAACACAAATAAATGCCTTATTTATAGGTAACTCATCAAACTCTCCTGATGTCTGAGATCATAAATTCCCTATCTTTATCAGTTACGACTGCTTTAATAGATGAGGTTTGGAAATTTGAATGAGGAATGGGGAGCAATTGAAGGTTGAGATTGTCGGGTATTTCATCAAATTTGTCTTTAGAAATATAAGCTAGTAGCAGTGCAGCATTTGAAGAACTTGGGATCAGACAACGTGGAATCATATTTAGGAATTTTAACTGAGGGAGGACATGGTGATCTGTTTCATTTAGTGTGGAGATAAAGACCGAAGACCCATGTTTATGGTGCTTCACTAGCAAGTGAGAAGAATATCATATTAAGATTATAAATTAATGTTATACTATTTCCTTTCACCCTTTGGGAACTACAGAACTATTGGACCTTTACAGACTGTCTTCTTGGTCACGGACTAGTAAGACCAAGACAACTGCAAGGCTTCCCTTAGTTTAACTAAAGTTTAGATGGGATTGTTCCTTTCTTCCCACCCCATTTCCTTTACAGAATCCAAATAGTCTAACCAGAGTTCCTCTCCTTCCTTTTCATAGAGCATTTACTTCAGAAAAACTTAACTGTAAACTCTTTTTCTGCCCCTTTGAGTTGTACATCCTTTCTCAAGGCCTCTTGCTATTTCTACAGCCCAGAGCTATCTCAGGCAAAAATCTGGGAGCTATCTCCTTGAAATGCAATCATCAAGTAAGACACTGCAGCTGTCTCCCAGTCTCTGTGGGTGGCTAGGTAGCTAACTTTGGCAGACACTTTAATCCAAGTTATAAATGGCCTCATGTCTTGAAGATTGATAAAGTTTACTTTTCTTTTGGGTAAAGCTAATTAGCAAACACATAGAGCCTATTATCATAGACCCTAGTTCTTAAAACCTCTCTCACAAGAGGTTTTTGCAAAGGAGTCAGTTTCAGACTGAATTCTGGTCTCTATTACAACTGCCTAGAATAAAGTCTTTATGATTTGTTTAACTTTGTTGAAACTTTTGTGATGAGAATAGGTTCTGCAATTTCCATAAAATTATATAACTGTTTCTGAATACTTGTGTAAACTCAATTATTCACTAAAGCAGAGTCTTTTTATTGTATTTTTTCCATTACCACTTATCCTACTTACACTCCCCCCTCACAATCACGACACTGTTGTGCATGTCCATGAGTCCTTTTTCCTTTTTGTTTGATCCCTCCACCACCTAACCACACCCCCCCAGAGCTGCTCTCTACCTCTGGGTCTGTCTCTATTGTGCTTGTTAGTTGAGTTTGTTCATTAGATGCTACATATGAATGATATCATGTGGTATTTGTCTTTCTCTGACTGGCTTATTTCACTTAGTGTAATGTTCTCCAGGTCTCTCATGTTGTTGCAGACAATAAAATTTTCCTCTTTGTTATGGATGAGTAGTATTCCATTGTGTAAATATCCCATAGTTGTTTTGTCCACTCCTCTACTGATGGACAGTTGGTCTGCTTTCATATCTTGGCAATTGTAAATAATGCAGCAATGAACATAGGGGTGCTTATATTCTTTCGAATTAGTGTTTTGGGTTTTTTTAGATAAATTCCAAGAAGTGGAATCACTGAGTCATAAAGAAGATTCATTATTCATTTTTAAAGTAATTCTATACCGCTTTCCATGGTAGCCACTCCAATTTGCAATCCCAACAGCAAAGTAAATAAAATTGAAAGCACTTCTAATAATAATAACAGATTCTTTGATTGGTTCTTACTTTCAAGTCTACTAGAGACAAACACTTTTAAATAGTTCCTTATTTTATTTTTTCTGTTATTGCCTTTATTTGCTCCTACAAAAATTTTATTGGCTCTTTTGCATTTTGTGATTTAATTACATATGTTATTAGTTCTTTAGTGTGAAAGATGTATCTTCTTCTTTTTTTTTAAAGGTTTTATTTATTTTATTTTTAGACAGAAGGGCAGGGAAGGAGATAGAGAGAGAGAGAAACATCAATGTGTGGTTGTTCCTCCTACACCCCCTACTGGGGACCTGGCCTGCAACCCAGGCCTGTGCCCTGACTGGGGAATCCAACCAGCGACCCTTTGGTTCGCAGGCTGATGGTCAATCCATTGAGCCATACCAGCTGGGGCTGAAAGATGAATCTTCTCATTAATTTCCCAACCTTCCTTTTCTTTATAACTGTTAATAGATGTTATGTTTAGTTATTATGTTGATTGTTAAATAATACATTTAAACTTGTATTTCTTAGTCAAATTTAGACAACCTATCTTGCATTAAAATACTTATAAAAATTAAGTATTTTAGTGCCCTTATGCACTTTCTCAATCTTTTATACCTCCCAAATTTCATCACTTATATTTTTTTACCATGTCATTTCACACTTTAAGGTAACTAATTGAGCAGTCTATGCTGTGTTTAAAAGTTGAAAGCAAGTAATCAACATTTACATTATAGTGAACATGCAAAATTCTTTTGGAAAGAGTGATGCTAAAATTACATATATTTTCTGAAGTTTCTTGTTGTAACCCAAGTTCATTTGAAGGACAATATCTCTACCTTTGAGATCAAGTAGTTTATTTTATTTTCTAGTGAATCAATTATTCAAATTAAGTCACAGTTTAGTTTATTTAGACCATTGCCTTATTTGAACATTTTTTAATTTCTGTTCAAATTTCTTATTGACTTTTTTATATTTAAAGAATAAATTATTTTCTTTCTATTTAAGTTTAACAAATATAGTATAGCCTCATATCCATAAAATATGTGGAATGGATCCACAAAACTATCCCAGAAAAAAGAATTTTTCAGTATTCACTGATTTCATGTTCTAATTTGGACAATGATGTTATCTAGCTATTATGTGATACCTTGTCACTGAATTCTAGTTATTATGTGATATCTTGTCACTTAAATACTTACCTATACTATTTCTCTCCCTCTTTTTTTCTTATCTTCTGGTTTATCAAAGCACATTTTCAAGTAGCTTTCTGAGAATGATTGTAAGGGAAAGATATTTTTATTAATTTTATTACTTCAAGTTTTTTTTGTCTAGAAATATTTAAGACTTTCTGAATATCCTTGAGTTATGAAATTTTGTAGTAATGAAACTAGATGTAGATATTTTATTTATACATATGTTAGGCTTTTATGTAACTACTCATTTCTCTTATCCACTGTATTCTTATTTTGTAGAACTAATTTTTTCCATATTTCCCTGGGGCAATGATATTTTTAAAACATTTCTCTATTGCCCTTTGAATTTTCCTTTAATTATAAGAGTTCATGGCCTGTTTCTAATACTAAGCCGAAAGGATCACTCAGTTTCCATTGCCTCCTCAGCTCTGCTTATGTTTCATCTTTATCTTATTCTTACCAGTTTTCATCAACTTCAAATTTGTGAAATACCCAGTCTACTCAAGACACTGTGTCTTGAAGAGCCAGTCCCTCCTTATTCCTTACTTTACAGGATTTTCTTTAGTGCGGAAAGATAAATGTTTAGGTTAATTGTAAAATATAGGACCATAAGTCAGCATATGTAATAAATGCCTTTAAAGTTAAAAAAATCAGAAATTTTTATAGTTATTAAAAATACAGTAAATTGTTCAATGATTGTGTGTGAAAACTAATATATATGTATATATCTACATATGCATGTGCATTGGAAAGAATTACTCAAGATATTTTGGAATTTTTTATAAGACATAATACTCAATATATGTGCATATATGCACATATATACACACATATATAATTCAAATGTTAATTTAAATTTTCATCCAAATATTGACATATATAAAAAAAATTACAATATTTTCCTAATTATTCTGAATTGTATAATTTTGTTATCACTAAATAAACTATGTAAACAATATTTTCTAAAAAAACACTTGCTAAATTCAATATCATTTTTTTATTTGAATGATGTTCACTTTGAATAACATGTACATATTCATAATATATAGCTTCATTTTCCTCATCTATCTTTAAATAAGACTTATATTCCTGTGACTTTGCTAAACTATTTTAAAGTAAATTATAAATAGGACTTCTAATAAAGTCTATAGTGCAGAATGTGAAAATGACATACAAAATATAGTAAATAGAATTGCATATAAATAAGCTTCCTCTGCAAATAAAATTTACTGGTATGTATTATAATTACCAATGCATTCATTCCCTAATTATCAGATATGGAATAAATAATCCAAAATAAATTCTAAATTTTGCACCTGGAGAAAATTCAGTAAACTTTTGAATACACAAATTATTATGTCACAGATAATAACATTTTAGTTGGAGAAAGACAGTTTTCTGAGATGTTTAATTTGAGATAACAATGTAACTAGGGGTAAGTTCGAAACAGGCACAGGGGATTCAGTCAAAAGTCAGGACCAGAACTATGAATATAGGGAATATGTTTATAGGAATATAAGAAAAGTCCAAACCCAGAGGGTGCAGGGAGAGAAAATAAGATATCATGTGAGTGCTTGGGAATTCAAGAGCATAGGTGGGAGACTGGGCTGAGTGTTCGTCAGACTGGATAAAAAAACAAGCTCTAATTATGTACTCATATTCAAAGACTCAAATATGTGAACACTTAAATGATGTTTACAAGATATACCATATAAACTGTTAAGCATAATTAATATTAGACAAAATAGATTTTAAGACAAGAAATATTAGAGACAAAAAGCAAAATTTAATGATGGCAAAATGTTGAATAAATCAAGAAAACTATAACAATTGGAGACTCCTCACCCATTCCCCCCTCTCTTTTGTCCTGTGAATGTATGTTCCACCCGGCATTTCCATAATTTTCACACTAGGAGCTGTTTCGAGGACATGCCTTAGAGATAATAAGGTGTCACTGAGACCATCGGGACTGATTACAGTGATTGAACACATCGAAGGCCTCTATATAAACTTTGAAAGTTCTGGAGGACAGTGAGGGGAGTCTACTCCTCTTGCAGTCACCCCAGACAAGACTTCTGTGTAAGTTCCCTTCCTTATTAAACCTGCTGCCTACATAGAGCGGTCTACTCCTTTCTTCAGCTTCTCCTTACCCTCCGTCTATTTTGGGGGCCAGTTTGCAAAATAACAATAATTTAACAAATTGAGGAGCCGAGAGATTTTTAGTTTTTCTTTTTGTTTTTAAAGAATGTAGACAGGACCCCAATGGATACAGCATAAAATTTTTGAAGGAAAAGTCAGCAAATAAAGTCAATTTAATTAACACTGTACAGTCATGTATACAGTCATGTATGTATTTATTTTAAGGAAATAATGGAACTGTTTAATTTGTTTAGCTTCACTGAGATGAGAATAAAGCCACTGTTGGCTGACACATAAAAACTAAAACAGAAAGAGTGAACACCTGGTTGATAGCATTAGGCAATGTGTTGATTTTTTGCAGACAAGTTGAAAATCTCATATATTCTAAACAATCTTAGAGTTAGTTGCAGGTTATATCAGTAGCACGTTTGTAATGAAATTAATCCTTTGCTCGTTTCTAAGTAATAACTGTGAGATTGAAGTAAATGAGTGCCCTAGTGATGCCTGTGCAAAGGGACGCACTAGTGTCGATCTTCACCGCCCCTTTCACTTTCTGTGTCAGAATAGATTTCAAGGTAGGCACACATGCACGCCAAACTGACAATTGAAGATTAATTTGAGGTGGAAGTAGCTCTTTATTTTTAGAAGATACGATTTATCTTATAGGCATGCAAATCAAAGTTTTCCAAAAGAACATTTTGAATATATAGTATCTGGTTGGATTATTTTACTATATTCACATCATCACAGAAATAGATACATATAGTGTTGTATGAATATTTTGATTTTGTAAATGTACCAGTGTGTGTTTTAGAAAATTTATAAACTTTAAGTCCAGTACACTTATACTAAGAACATGTAATATTTCTTTTACACACCTCATTTCGTACTGTTACTGTGGTAACTCTTGGAGTCATCATTGTCAAGATAGATCACTTACTTTGATAAAGAGCTGGTTCTGTTTTAAAACTATGTATGGTATTTTACATTCGGAGGAAAAATCTAATGATAGGCAAACCTTTGTTTTCTAAGATTGTAAAAAGTAGTAAGACTCTCACTGTTTTCCTAAGATGCAAGAAAATATGATCAAATCGCCAAAATTATAAATTAAAATGTTATCCAAATTCTAACTCCCAAATAAACTGTTTCTAATTCTGCCACTACGTGCATAATTGAGTGATAAATAAAAACACCACATTCTGTTTAAGAAGTGAGAAAGTCAAATTTCTTTTGAAAATAATGAAGCAATGCTTTTTTTTTTTCCTACTAAATCTGGAAGGCTGGTTTTATATAGTTAACTCTCTTAAGAGTAATCATCTCCAGAAAACATGTGGCCACTATAAAAAGTTCATGTTCTATTTATTGACATTAACAAAAACTCAGTTATTTCTTAAAATTACATGACGGAGAGTGAAAAAAGATGTTTTGAAGAAATATATTTTGCTTCATCTCCATCTACAAACTAAAAGCCAGTTTTAATTGTGCCATTTTTTTCCTCACAAAATTTATTCATAAGGAAAATTACCAAATAAATATTTTTAAGGGTTAAACAAAGTATTTATGCACTCACGTAATCTTTAATGTTCACTTTTTCTTCAGTTAAACCTAATATTCTAATTTCATATTTTCACATATCATTTTGTCAGTGATAATAGTAATAAAAGTAGATTATTTAGTTAGATATGCTTCTTTCTTTTTAAATGCATATACATTAATTTTTCCCCAACTCATATTCATTTCACATTTAGAGAAAAAGGTTAAGAATATTAAGAAAATTTCCATTTATCTAATTTGTAAATGTAATATGTTATGTGTCAATGTGAATTTTTCTATCCTTGTTAAAAAATGTAAAAAATTAGCTGTCTTCTCTTTTTATATATTTTTATTGTTTATTCTATTGTAGTTGTCCCAGTTTTTTCCCTTTTGCCTTCCTCCACACAGTCAATCCTCCCTCTGTTGTCCATGTCCATGAGTCTTCATATATGTTCTTTGATTTGTCCCTTCCTCTTCCTTCCACCATTTCCCTCCATCCTCCTCCTCCCCTCCTACAGCTATCAGCCTGTTCCACATTTCTATGTCTCTGATTCCTTTTTTCTCATTAGTTTATTTTGTTCAGTAGATTCCAGTTATATGTGATGTCATATGGTATTTTTCTTTTGCCAAATGACTTATTTCACTTAGCATAGTAGTCTCCAGCTCCAAGTTGTCATAAGTCTTAGTGTTGGTTTAGATTGTTTTCAACTTTTTGCAAATTAAGAAACAATCCAGCGATTATAATATAAAAGTTTAGTTATGGCAACACAAGTTATATTTGGAACGTTATTTGGAAAATCTGCATTGCAGAACTAGTTAAAAGACGTTCAGACTATATAGTTAATGGACATTTCTGCTTTCCTTTCTTTCTATATAGGCCTATTTTATGAAATTAATGGAAAAGAATTTGATTTATCACCCAGCCTCCATACCACTACACCTACAGAGCTCATGGATAACTTCAAATGTATGTGTCCACCTGGCTTTATTGGTAAGTAACTTTGACAGTTGTGCCTTATAAAGAACACTCCCCCTGGGGACATACATCAGGAAGTTATTGACTCAGTAGTATATCCCTTTTGTTCCATTTTTATTTCCTTTAACATGACATTTGATTTGTATCCCAATAACTTGACACATCCTATTCCATCTCTAGACTGCAAAGCAGAAGATAAATTAATTCACATCTGAGCACACTTTCAATGCCTACCAACTCAGAGAAGATTACTCTGCATTACATAATTTCAAGAGAAATTGTTACAGTTTGTAGAAGGTGAAGCAAATGGGTTCTGATACTAATATATGTGGTATCCTTATCTGATGAGTTTAGTCTTAGGTACCACCCTGAATATACTAAAAGATTATGGCAAATTTAGGAATTATAACCTTTCACCTGTTTGCTTTTGAAACTTATAATGCTATTTCCCAAAGATACAAAATGTGACATAGATGCAGATGAGTGTGCTTCACATCCTTGCAAGAATGGAATTACTTGCTTTGGTCAGTGTGGTAATTACTTCTGCCAATGTGAACGTCCATTTAAAGGGAATGAACACCAAGAGAGAAGGAAAAACAAACATAATTAAAAAGCATTTCTGTCCCTTGTCTGAACTCATTTCAGTCTTCCAACACATTATTAGGCCTTCATTTTCTTAAAGCCACCTGCTAAAGTGACCAACCAATGAGCTGTGTTTTTTCATCTACTAAAACAATTAACTTTATTTTTTTATTAGAAAGGCCTTCTTTACAACCAAATGATACTCTGAGAAGTAAGAAATATATTAGCAACCTATCACGTTATATGCTTATTTAAAATGTCTCTTCTTATTACTTAATTTATCTTAGAATTTCAGATTTTCTAAATTTTATCTTTATAATCTAATCATTCATTTAATTTTTGAAAGTAGATATATTTAGTTTAAAATATAATCAGCCATTAACAGATACTTTTCATTTGGTTTCAATTTTGAGTATACTTCTTAGCTTCAGTTAAGAAATTATAATTTTTTGAAAAACTAAATACATTTGTTGTTGTCTTGTAAAATATATATTTTGATAAATTACTGTACAAACTAGTATATAAAAAAAACACTAAATACTTCCTTAAACTTTAGTATATTTTTCTAAGCCAGAGAATTTGAAAACTGTATCAGTCAGTGAGTGTATCAGTCAGGATTCTCCAGAGAAACAGGACCAATGAAAGATATCCATATATTTAAAGATATTATATATATTTTATGGAGATTCATTATGAGGAATTGGGTCACACAATTATGGAGGCTTTGAAGTCCCTCCACCTGCCATCTGCAAAGTTGGAAGCCCAGAAAAGTCAATGGTGTAATTCCTGTCTGAATCCAAAGGCCTTAAGAACAAGTGGGAGCCAATAGTGTAAATCACAGTTCAGAAACAGAAGAAAACCAATGCAGCTCCAGTAGGAAGGCAAGAAAGAAGAAATCTTCCTGTCCTTCACTTTTTATTCTAGTCAGACCCTCTCAAATATGGCTGATGCCCACAGATATAGGGAAGAGCAAGCTACATTAGTTAGTTCAAATGCTAATCTCACCAGGAAATAATTTCACAGACACACCTAGAAAAAAAGTTTAATCTGGGCACCCAATAGCTCAGTCAAGTTGACTAAAGAAATTAGCCAACCATCATACTTTTTAACTCAATATAATCAATTTGGGAATTTTTAAAAGTTATACCTAATTTACTTAGAAAGCATCTTCTTATAATTACTAATAAAAAATTATAAGATTACATATGTAACTTCAACTATTTTGCATCTGTTTAAAAACACTAAGTTATAGTTTTCTTATCTGTTAAATGGAATTGAGGTCACAGCTACCTCATTGAGTCAAATATAGATTAAATGAGATGTCATATGCATACCACATTCCCTGTTGGAAATGACAAATCACCAAGTGTTTAATTGTAACTTTAAATAATTTCGTAACATATATGTGTAAAATCCTTAGAGTAGGCAATATTTTATATTGTTTGATTAGGTAGGATGTTAATACACATTTAATTATACATTTTTAAAGATAAAGACTAGCCTAAGTAATCACAATAAATTTTTAAAAAATAGATTTTATTTTTAAAATAACAAAATTTGCCTGGTGCCCAGATCTTTTTTTTCATGCCATTTTCCAGCAAAAGGAACCAGGTGTCCTTAGAGATCTAACTGATTCTGAGACTAGGAGACAAAATAAACAAATAAGTGTGGAGAGTATTATAATACAAGAAACCAAAGAATTACTCAAAAAACGAAACCATGACTGGACACAAGAGACTGAAGGCACTCCCAATGAGCAAAGCTAAAATATTTTGAGCCAGCAAATGAAAGTATTTAATTATTACACAAAATATAAAATGTATATTTGTGAGTTCATACTGATAAAAAAATAATTGACAAGTTGTTTTTTCTCTCCCTTCCTCTCTCTCTAAAAACGAATTCAGATGATTTAAATAAATAAATAAATAAATAAAGGAATAAAGGAATAAATAATTAGGGCACAATAGATACATCTTGTGTACGGAATCATTTCAAATAATTTATGTGGAAACTTTGCACTTTAGAGGTAGAACATAACTCGCTACCCCCAAAGTCTTGGCTACACATAGTGACTGCCTTTCAAACAGTACATTATGGAAGTGGGTGTTGGAGAAGAGTAAATTTAAAAATTCAAAAAATAGGTACAGTTACTTTTTACAATGTGTATTTGTAAGATATAGTACTGTGACTATTTTAAGAATATACCCTTGTTCAAACAGTTTTATCATTTGAAATGTTTAAGTTGCATTCCTAGTTATAACTTATTAAAATTTATGCTAGAGAAATATTTTTTAAATTTATTGTTGTTCAGTTACAGTTGTCCTGCCTTTTCCCTGCATACCTCGCACCCCCACAGTCAATCCCCCCATTGTCTGTGCCCGTGAGTCCTCTCTCCATGTTCCTTTGCTTGCCCCTTACTTTCTTTCCCTCATTATCCCCCTCCCCCCTCCTTTCTGGTCCCTGTCAGTTTGTTCTTTATTTCCAGTCTCTGGTTCCATTTAGCTCAATTATTTATTTTGTTGATTAGGTTCCACTTTAGGTGAGATTATGTGGTATTTGTCTTGCACTGTCTGGACTTAGCATAATGCTCTTCAGCTCCATCCATACTGTTGTGAAGGGTAGGAGCTCCTTCTTTCTTTCTGCTGCATAGTATTCCATTGTGTAAATGTACCACAGTTTTCTCATCCACTCATTTACCGGCGGGCACTTAAGCTGTTTCCAGCACTTAGCTATTATAAATATCGCTGCTGTGAACATTAGGGTGCACAGGTTCTTCTGAATTGGTGTTTCAGGATTCTTAGGGTATAATCCCAGCAGTGGGATCAGTGGATCAAAAGGCAGTTCCCATCTTTAGTTTTTTGAGGAAATCTCATACTGTTTTCCACAGTGGCTGCACCAGTCTGCATCCCCACCAACACTGTACTAAGGTTCCCTAGAGAAAGAAATTTATTCAAAAAGTGAACTGTGATTTTATAGCCCATTTATGAGGACAATAGAAAATAATTAGAAAAAAATTATATAATGACTTCTGTAGAGCTGAATAGTACAGTGTTTCATACATCATAGTTTCTAGCATTATAATTACAGATCCTCCACAAATAGCATAATTTTCACGCATAATTGTATTAATGCTATGTATCTTTTGAAATCTGTAGAATCTTCATTTTTTTAAAAAAAGAACAAATAATTGCAGAAAATAATTTCATCAGTATAATTTTTTCCCATGTAGTGTTCATCCATTGCAGTTGGCAAATAATTTTGATTTAATCTAGGCTCTTTTCCAAATTCTGGTCTTTGAAACTGAACCTACTATTATTTTTTGTTTGTTTCTTCATTATAAAATGAATTTCTCTTTGACAGTGAATACAGAATTTTAATAAATAGGTTTCAGCTTCCCTGATGGACATAATTACTTTGACTTCTTTCAAGAAAACTTAATGACTTTTATGAAAGAAAGTAAGATATACACTACATACATATTTGGATAACAGAACTTTTTATTTTAGTTAAAACTGAAAGATATATCAGTCATTCCCAATGAGCAATATTGTCATTAACCAGTCAATTGTTGGGGCCAATCACTGTTAACGTGGGCACCCTCTATGTCCAGCACTTCTTAAAATGATTCATTAATATCAATTTATTTTGCTATGCAATATGTACTAAGTAGGATTTTTTTATGTTCCTTGTATGGAATAAATAGAAATATATAAAGCCTCAACATATATATTTTTCTTCTACACATGAAATACAAGGAAAAATATTAATTATGCAGACACACACACACTTAATCTTTTAGTAAGTATACTTAATCACCTTCCCTACAGAATTAAATATGATTGTGTATATGCTCATGTTTTATAAATACTAGTTATTATTCTTTATAAATATAAATATATACGTATATAGGCAGTGCCAACTAGTAGTGCCAATCAAAAATTTTAAATTCTAAGCTGGATGTCTATGAAATATAATGGAAGTGAAGAAAAGGTGAAGATAATGATTGTATATGCCAGAGGGGAGGGGAGAGGGAGGTAATGGGGGGAGAAAGGGGAAAGGGCAAGCAAAGAAGCATGAATAGAGGACTCATAGGCATGGACAATGGGGGGGATTGAATGTGGGAGTGGGGGGATGGGGCAGGGATGAGCAATTGTGAACAAGGCAAGACGACTGTAACTGAACAACAATTAAAAAAAAAAAAAATGTTGCTCCTGACAGGCTTAGTCAATGTTCTGCTTACCAGTGAAGCACTTAAAGAGACAAAGTCCATCTCAGAATCTGAAGTGATTCCTTAGTTGATGAAGATGACCACGACTTTCAAATTGCCTGTTACACAGCAGTGTTACCTTGATCTGTGTTGTTGATGCAATTCTCTAGAGAAAACTATGAATTATGAACCTGAAACTTTAAGTGTATATTTACTAGTAATTAGTTAAACTGTTAACAATTTTATAATTCACAAACCAAGCCATTTCCATATTGCATTCCATTAAACAATGGACTCCCAGGAGAGAAGGATGCTGCACATACCATTGTTAAAGCAATAGTCTTTGTATTTCCATCCCACTTTGGTGGTAGGAAATAAATTATTCCTCTTTTCTTCTAAAATATAGAAGTTCTCAATATCTAATACAAAGAAAACAGGGCTTTGATGTAAATTCCTGTTTAGTTCTCAAGAAAATAAGTGCTTAAACTAATACAAATGCCATTTTAATAAGGCTACATGTGTGCAAGTAAAATAGAAATATTGTCTGAGCAAATGTCTTATCTGCTAAGCTTTAATGACACATGTCTCTAAATTTGTAGCAATGAAGATTAAAAGGCAGAAATGGTAATTAGCCATTAAACATGTTTGCAAAAGAAAGTAAAGAAAGGGGAAAGAAAACTCAGCAAATAAAAATGCTTAGATGTGTTGAAAGCCAGAATAATAATAATGCTGTTTTCTGGTTAGGACACTCTGTATGGGGATTTGTAATTAGAAAGCAAATTTAAGTACATATTTTAAGTGCCCCTGAAGTAAAAAAGACTAGAGTATGAACAATGGAGCAATTAGTTTTTCAGCCTGTATAGGCCGTATCTCAGCCATTCTTGTGTTGAGCTACAATGGAGAGCTAGAGATGCTGTAATTTAATGTTCCACTCTATTCTTGGAGGACAAAATATTTTGACTGGACTATACAGATAATCATATCTAATGTTATGAAATTTAAAAAAATCAACTACATATTTATTGAATATATTAACAAACTCTCAGTTTTATTCAATTATTTTAATAAAAGTAATAATACAAGTATTATTTTGGAGAAGTCAAATAAATTGGATGAACTGAAAGTTCTGAGTTTATAATAAAACTCCAATAGGAAAAAAACTAGCTATTTAATTGTTGATGTTGATAACTTTGACTTCTATTTGTTTTGCATTGCAATTAAAACAGGAAAAAATGTAATACATATTGGCTTGAAAATCAGTATTTTGTTCACCTTCTTTGTCATTATATTACTTCCAATACAGATACTTAGATACTAAGGCTATTTAGACAGTAGAGGATAGGTAAATCTCTTTGTACAACTTATAGTGGAAATTAAGTTTTTTCTTCTTTTATTAATTTCTTTCCTTCTTTTTAGAATTTAGAGATATTTAATATCTTGATCAAATATCTTTAATTGTATAATTTTAAATATATTTCTTGTTAATGGATCAGAAATATTATTTATCAACTTACCTTTTTTCTTTATAGTCTATAAACTACTCCATTTGCATAGGTAATTGTATTTGGCTACATATCTATAAAAATAGCATATCAAGTAAAAAAATATTGTCACTGTAAGTATGAATATATTATATTGAACATGCTATAGAGTTTAATCAACAAGACATAGTAGAGATATGAGTGACTCAGTATGTGCAGTGATAAAATGACAGTCTGGAAGAGTCAGAGAAATACTTAACTATAGGCTACTTTTTATACTAATCACTTTTGATTTGCATTATCAACAGGAGATAATATACCCTTGACTTTCTAACACATAGGTAAGATTATAATTAAGTTTCAAATTGCAGAGAATGACTAGTTTGCAATGTGTTTATAATAATTTCAACTCTAGAATTGGGAAATGATGGCACTGGTAGTATTTCCTTTCCTTGGTGTTCAGGCTATTATTATTCCCCTTTAATTTTTGCTATTATTTACTATCTTGTCCTCTGATTCTTTATCTTTTCACTCTCTACACTTTTCAGATTGATTAAATCTACCCACATGTCAACTACCTCTTTCCCAGGATGTGGAGAATGGTCTTTTCCCTTCAAATTGAACAAATTATATGTTGATAATTTCTAAAGTAGCATGCATATCTAAGAACTATGAAGGTTCTGATAAGAAATTAAAAATAAAATAAAAGAGGATAAGCAGAGGAAAGAGGAAACATGGGAATTCGAAAGGCTCAGTAGTATTCTGTGTAACCAAAATTACCCTCAGAGCAATGACGTTGGCATATGAAACACAGTCCAAATCAGAAATGTTATCTAAGGAATACTGGGGGGATGGAAAGTCATGGATCTGGAAAAACCATAATCAAATGTACATTTTGAGAGATTACACTGCAAAATAGAATTTGACTCCTTCTTCCTTTTGTTTAGAGTGAGGTTACACACTGGCAGTAGAGGAAAACTTAAGTCCTTACAATAATCAAGCTGTTATTTAAATATACAGAAAAAAGTTTTGAGGTAATTGGATGATTTCAGAAAATATTTAGGTAACAAACCAAACAGGTTAGGCTATTAAGATATTCAGATGTGTGGTATGAAGCAAAGGAAAACACATGCTCAGATGCCCTGGGGAAAACTAAGTTATGACTTTGAGGCCACAGGAGGAGAAGAAGTATGTTTAAGGAAAAGGGAGAGCAGCAGAGTTTCAGACATACTGAGTTTGTCAGACTAAATGTTATTAAAGTGAACATTTCCTTTAAATAGTCCTAGTATGTGCATCTGGAGCATAGGAGAGAGTCCCAGAAGGAATATAGTTAGCTAAGACATCAATTAGGAAGAAATATATAGAATGACAAAGGATATGGTAATCAAGATAGCATTGAGGAAAACAAAAATCTGGTGAATGGATAGAGGGAGGAATGTAATGAGAAACAAAAGGAAAAGGCAAGAAAAGAGAGGGGGTTAATTAGAAAGAAATAGTAAGAAAATGTCAAATGTTGTTGGATATTCCAGTATAATTTAATGTCAAATGGTCCAACAGTTATTATTAAAGAGAACTCAGTGACCTTCATAAGAAAATTTTCAGTGAAATTTAGTAGTTGGCCATTGAGTTGAATGGAAAGTAGCGAGTATATAGATGAAATTAGAAAGTGGAGGTAGCAAGACTGGATTACTCATTGATAATATTAGGTAGATAAGGGAAAAGGAGACAGGAGCCTAGAGAAAGATCTAAACCTCTCTTTCTCTTTAGAGAAAGACCTTTCTCTTTAGAGAAAGATCTAAACCTCTGAAATTTTCAGTGGTTCATGGGATACATGGATAGCTTCCACTTGCCCTTCCAGGTCTACTCTATGTCGAAGAACTAAACTTTGGTATATTTTCCTTGCTTTTTTTGAGTTTGGCAAAAAAATAGGATAATATGTAGGAAGAGGAAAAGAGAAGAACACAAGACGTTTGTTCCTCACTTCCCCTTGTGGATTTTCACAAGCTGGTACACCCCTTCACTGATTGCCACATCATCCCTAAGCCAATGGTCTCCACACCACCTCTCTCTCTATTCACACAGTTTCAGGCTCTTACACCAGCTCACTCAACACCTTCAGGAGGAACAGAAGAAAATACTTTACTATGTCCCCTTTGGTTTCAGTAAACTTATCACACATTTGGAAGTAGTCTTATATTAAAACCTCCTCAGGTTTCCTCAAGGGTGCCATCTCATTCCTGTCATTAATAAGTGATACTTATTAATCTTTATGTACTCATGGGATGATATAGGAGTAGAGACTAAATCTGCAGGAAACAGAGAATAGCTATCATATAGGGCAATGACATACGATAAGACCAAGATCTAGAAATTTGGTGATAATGTTAACTGTAGAAAGGAAGAGGGACAGATCTGACAAAATTTAAAAAGAAATTAACTAAATGGAAAGGATAAATTAAGATATTTTTAAGACTTTAGAGAATTAGACAAGAATTGGGGAAGTTATGTGATGACATCTATTTTCTTTGGACTTCAAAAGTATAGTTATTTCTATGAATGACAAGATTAGGAAGAGGATTGAGAATTCAAGGAGAGTACAAACTGTTTCACATTTAATTGAATATCCATTTTCCTGCAAGTTTGTGGTATATTGACATTTTTGAAAATGACTTTTTCTAACCACATTGTTCTATAGGAGCTACTACTCTGATGGGAGTGGGCATCTACCTTAAAACAAAGTCAGAGACCATTCTTGGGATTTAGAATGAGGAATTTTAGAAAATGCTGCTCAGACACTATCTGGCATTGAAAACATGAAATGAGAGGTTACATCTATTGTCAAAAAACTCCTCAACTTGGGGGAAAATCATTTGAAGGATGATAGAGAGAAGCTGAAAGATAATATGGAGAGTTAAAGAGAGACAATAGACAAGCAAACATGGCTGATGTACCTAATGGACCTAAATTGGCTGAACTTTTGGCACATCTGTGATTTGCCGCTTGAGCCAATATATTCCTCACTGTATCATTGCTGACCCTATTGGGGTTCTGTCTCAATTCTTAAAAAAAAAAAGGGCATCAGTTGTAAAAACTGAGGCGGTATTAAATAGAAGCAATAACTGAAAAAGGGGCACAGAGAATGAGAGAGTTGGATTAATCCAGAACTGAGGATATACAGAGAAAATGATATTGGTTTGTGTGCCAGTGAATAAGAGGTGAAATTTAGTCCCACGTTTTGACTCTGGAGTTTCAGCGATAAAGGGAAAATTGTTGCCCTAAAGAGGGCTGAAAGCAGTAAGATAGGACCACAGAGGAGAGTGTTTTAATAAGGCAAAAATGCAAAGGAAATGTTCACTAAATAATATAGGGAAGGTTGTTTATTGTGAAAGGGTTGAGATGACAAGGTTAGGGAGACAATAGTCATGGGAAATTGGTTCATGAGAGAGACATGAAGGTGAATGGGATTGAAGGGATTATAAAGAAAATGCAGAAATTAATCCTGAGGGCTCCTAGTAACAGTTAAATCACATATAGACAGTGCATTTCTCAGGTGACAGTTGCAAACAGAACAAATTATAAAAACAAGAGTGACAGGAGTAGGCAGTAAACCTGAGGGTATCTTAAATGGCATTCTAAAGAGCAACAATAAAAAATAATGTAAACAAGTATGACTATAGTTAAAATCAATAGAATAAGAGAAGTATTTAACTAACCAAAAAGAAAACAGGAAAATATATAGAAACAAAACCAAAACAAAGAAGCAAAAAAAAAAAAAAAAGACAAATTGAAAACAAGACAAATGATGGACATAAATCTAACCATAGCAGTTACATTGAACGTCATGAGCAAAAACAAAATCCAACTGAGGTTTACATTGTTCAGTTGGATTAAAACCAAAACCCAACTTTATTTTGTCTCAAGAAATGCACATAAATATAAAGGCATGTATACAATAATAGGATAAATGTATACCATTTTTAAAAGCATAAAAATATGATGAAATTGAATTTATATCAGGAAAAATATATACTTAGGACCAGAAGTAGAAAGTAAATATCACAGTAACCATAGGTCAATTCATTGGTAACTCCAGCCAACAATGTCTAGAGCAGCAGAATCTTCCTGTCAACATACAGATCCATGAGAAATAATAACAGATTGTTGTTGTCAGTCTTTATGTGAATTAGTTGTTAGTTACATAAAAATAATTGAAACAAAAATTAGTATGTAGAAGTGAAGTACTCTCATAACTAAAACCTAGTATAGGTGGCAGTGGGATGATTTGGGGAAGAGAATACAAAGACAGTGAGACGGTTTTAATGATGTCTAGAAAAGCAGCCAGGATATTGTTATTAGAAGCTGGAGAATTAAGAACCCTGTTTTATGTTGACCAAAAACCCCAAGACTCGACTGTGTTAATATAATATGGAAGACAGACAATATGACCTCATAGACTTGGCATGAAGGATATCAGGGCAAAGGTTGAAATTACCAAATAGATTCACTTAGTGGCCTATGATAAAATAGGAGAAGGAGATGAGCTAACGATGAGACTGTTTTTTAACCAGATTTTAGAAATATATTTTTAACCTAGGACCGCTGTGTTGGAAAAGGAATGTGATTGTTATTTCCAGACTCTGCAGCTGGCAAAAGATTTTCAAAGTGGACTCAAGGCAATGATCAAATCCAGGATATTATTAGTAAAACTGGGCTATGTGGGAAATATGGAAGCTGGGCTTTTATACTCTTTGTTAAGACTATAGAATAATTTAAAGCAGAAACATTTAGGCCACTTTAGCTAGACAAAAATCCTTTTAAAAACCTTCAGCACATAGTCCTACTCACATGGCAGGGTAGAAAAGGCATAATTCAAAGAAATGTGTGAGTCTGGCACCAAGCAAGCTGAGAAAATTACTCCATTGTAAACATGAGCCATTACTTACAACTTTCAGAATAGGTGTCAAGATGCACTATGGGTCAGTTGTCGCTAGGTATCTTTCTCCCTCTGCCCCCTTTTGAGTGTATGTCCTTGCAGTACTCTTGTTTCTGCCTCAATTTTGTATATTAACAATATGAGTGAGCAGATAAATTGCCTTTTTAATTTGTAGATCTTTGAATCAAGAAAAGCTACACTCGAGCACTAAAACAGAGACATACATTACAGTAGATTCTTCTACATATGGGCTTACTTTAAATAACGATAGCCTATATTTTGACCTAATTCTAATAGAACAAAACATTTGTGGGGGAAAAGAGTTATTTTCCCCCTAGGGGATGTGATTTATAGTGAGCATAGTTTTACATAATATCTTAAAATATCCACTGTGGTGATGAGGATGATGATGACGATGATGATGATGATGACTTTGTCAACTGGGGTTGTGTAACCATCCTTGTGTCCATGTGGCTTAGCTTAGGCTTCCTCACAGCATGGTAGTTCAAGGGTAGTTAGATGTTTTTTTCTTTAAGTCAGATTTTTTTTAACAGTAGTGGTTCTCAAATAGAGATGATTTTGTCCCTCTGGGAGACATTTGGCAAAGTCTAGAGATAGTTTTGGTTGTCACAACTGGAGAGATGGGAGGGACATCTAGTGATTATGTTATGGGTTGAATTGTACCCTCCCAAAATTCATATGTTGAAGTCCTAGCCTGAAGTACATTGGAATGTGACTGCATTTGGAAATGGAGTAGTCACCCTTATACCCAGTTTCACTTTCTGCAGTTTCAGCTTCCCATAGTCAACTACAGCACAAAATATTAAATGGAAATTTCCAGAAATAAACAATGCATTACTTTTAAATTGAAAGCTATCCTGAGTAGTGTGATGAAACTCTCATTCCTTCATCCCTTCTGGGATGGGAATCATCCTTTCGTTCATTGTTTCCACACTGTACATGTATATGTTACCAATTAATCTCTTAGCTCTCTTGGTTATCAGATCAAAATGTCATGGTATTGCTATGCTTGTGTTCAAGAAACCGTCATTTTACTTAAAAATTCTACATTTGTGTTACTCTTGCTATAGTATATTGTCATAATTGTTCTATTTTGTTATTGTTAATTTCTTACCATGCCTAATGTATAAATTAAAAATTTACCATAATATGTATGTATAGAAAAAGCATATATATATTGTTTGGTACTATCCATGGTGTCAGGCTCACTGGAAGTCTTACAATGTATCTCCCACAGAACAGGGGCGCTACTGTTGGATCATTTCAGATGTAAGTAGCTAACAAGGAGTTATTCATGTATCATGGACTCCTAATTCAATATGACTGTGGTTCTTATCAAAGGGGAAAATTTAGACAGAGGCACACAGTGAAGATCACCACATGAGGATGAGTGTACCAGCTGCAAAACAGTGCTTCTACAAGCCACAAAATGCTGAAGATTGCCAGCAAACCACCATAAGCTCGAAGGCAAGCATGAAATAAATGCTCTTTCAAAATCCTCACAAAGAACCAACCCTGCCAACACTTTGATCTTGGACTTCTGGCCTCCAAAACTATGAGACACTAAATTCTTGCTGTTCAGGCAACCAAGGTTCTGGTGAAGCTCTAGCGAACTAATACACGGTAGAAGCAAAGGATGTTATAAAACACCTTATAATGAACAAGACAATCACACACAACAAAAAAGTACTTTGTAAAAATGTCAATATTGATGATATTGAAAAACTGCTCCTAGAGCCAGTATTTCTAAAGGAAGAAACATGAAACTGCCAGTCTCTTAAAATCTATGCTCCAAAATTGACAAAGAAACACTTTTGCTTTGTTTCATTAAGCAAACATTCACAGCACTCATCCAGATTTGAGAAAAGGGGTTATAGTTATTTTGTCTGCTATTGTCCGCCATATGGCCACAGCTTATTTACATTCCATCTGTGTGTGAAATATACACTCTCTTCTAAGGTCATAAAAGTCATCAAGACTGTGTTGAGGTTAGAAAACAAAACTTTCTAAAAAGTCCTTTCTTCTAACGCTACAAAAGCATAAAAAACTTAGGGTTAAGTTAAAAGTTTAAAATGTCTATGCAAACATTATAAAACATCCCTGAGAGAAATTAAAGAAGATTTATAGAGATGAAAAATGTAACCTAATCATACATTGAAAGAATGAATATGGCTAAGATGATCTTTAAATTCCATATAATGCCTAGTATAATGCAAGTAGCTTTTTTGAAGAATTGATGACCTGATTTGAAATATGGATATGTATGAACTATGACAAGAACAAACTTCTGAATAAAAGAACAAGTCTAAAGAAGTTATACTATCTGACTTCATACGTTAATATCAAGAAAGTATTTTATTGGAAAGAAAGAAGAAAGGAAGGGAAGGACAAAGGGGGCAGGAGGGAGGGAGGAAGGGAAGGGAAGAAGGGAGAGAAACTGATCAATAGAAGAATTGATCAATCAAAAATAGAACCACAGTGATATAATTAGTTTATTTTGCAAAATGAATCTGAAGCAATTTAATAGGAAAAAGAAGGTCTCAACAAATGGTAATGAAGTAAGTAGATATTTATGTAGGAAAAAGCGGCATTGACTTCTACTTCATACCTTATACAAAATATTAATTTTAGATCATTGATCTTTATATGAAAACTAAAGCTATGAAGCTTCTAGAAGAAAATCTGAGAGAAGCTATTTTAGATCTAGGCAGAGGCTTTTATTTATTAGAAAAGGCAAAGAGAGCATTATACATACAAGCAAAAATAATTCAGATTAGTCAAATTAAAAAAATATTTGCTCACCAAGACACCATTAATAAAATAGATAAGCATGAAAGAAATCAAAATATAAGCCAACACCTACCTGACAAAAGACTTAAAAGTAGAATCTACATAGAGCAACTGTAATTCAATAATATGAAAACAACAAAATACTAAAAATAATGTACAAATGACTGAAACCAATATTAAAGGAAGATAAGTAAATAAAAATTTCTTGTCATCATTAATCATCAGTGCAAAACAAACCTAAAAGTGGATACTCCAAAGTGTCTAAAATTAAAAAAGAAGTTGTTGAAAATGTAAAGTAATTAGAATTCTCATACATTAATGATAGAAAGGCAAACTGGTTGACAGAAAAAAAATGATAAAGAGTTTGGAAGTTACTCTTAATTTATTTTTATTGTATTTTTCTATTACTATGTATCTCCCCATAACTTCATGAGTTCTTCCTCATTTTTTGCCTTTTTTGCTTGATCCTTCCACTCTCCCGCCGACCTGTCTTACTTTTAAAATTAAATATACACCTAAGGTAAGAGTGGCCAGTGACTCCTAGGACAATACAAGCAAGTGAATTAAAAATATTTGTCTATGAAAAGCGCTTACAAGAATGTTTAAAAATGTCAAATGTCTGTCAACATGAAATTATAAAAATAAGTAGTAATATGTACATGCAATGGGCTATTACTCAGCAATAAGAAGGATCAAACTACTGATACACCAGAATATCTCAGAAAAAAAGGCTGAACAAAAATGCTGGACAGCAAGGAGAATATATTGTAAGATTTCCCTTATGTTAGTTTTCAAATAGGAGAAAAAATCAGAAAAGTGGTAGTTTCCATGAACTGCATTCATCGGTAAGGGAAATGGACACATTTTCTGATGCAGTGAGCATGCCCTAAATCTTAAAGGAGTACATGTGGGTTAAAAACTGTATGTTTGTAAAGATATGTTTGTAAAAATTTATCTAATGTACACATAAGATTTATTCTATGTAAAACTTTAGCAAAAAGAAAAAAGACTATTGATTTCTCATTTGTAGTTTTGCTTTCTGCAGTTGTTTGGTTAGCAATTCTAAAACATTTTTCTGTCTATGAGAGCCTTAAGCTCGTTAGTAAATGTGTTATGAATACTGCATTTAGATTTTTCAGTGTTGGAGGATTTTACAAATACAAAAAGAAAAAGAACTATAAATTTATTAGCTATAAATCAAAGGTATGAGAGAGAATTCATGGTTTTTAATAAGTAGGCAGAGAAACAAATATACACAGAAACATAATATAGGCAGAGAAAAATAAATACATGTAAACGCATGTATATATTATACACACTGTACTATACTATACTGGAATGTGCCTAGTGGTATTGCATAATTAGATGAAATTACATGTATTCACATGAAACTTATTTGTATGTTTCTGCATGTATATCTGTCTGTATGCACAGATATCAAAATATAGGTGGGTATACATAATGTTTATATATATATATATGTTATAGATAATATACATATAATTCCTCAGTCTCTCCATTGATAGTTGAGCAGTTTTATCACCCAGATCTTCACTTGATCTTAGCCAAAGGCTGAGAAGCGATTACCCAGGTCTTGATTTCCAAATATCATTCTTTTCTTAAAGGACACATGGCTTTTTAGAGAAAAGACAAATTTCAAGCCTGAGGAAGGGAAAATATAAGCTAAGCCATAAATATCTTTTTGCATTAAAAATAAAATAAAGAAAAATAATTTATTAAATGGATATGAAAGGGTCAGCTTGAAAAAGCTTCCATTGGATAAATAAAACATTGAATATTAAAATAAATAATGAAGTTAATGGATTATAATCTATTTCACAATAATAATTCATGCCTCAATTCATACATAAATATATAATGAATTGAAAGTGGGCAAATGCTAGGAGAAGCATAAAGGGAAAACACTTTATTATGTCAGAATATCAACTAAGAAATATGAAAATAATGGTAGAGTTATAAAATTGTCAGTGGTTACTAGAACTAATTGGTGAATGACTCATGAAATATAACATGTATGTAGTCTCAGAATAACTCTCCAAAATTATTTAAATCCACAGGGGCAAATGATAAGCATTCTTTGAAATAACATTACTGATATTGGGGAAAAAAATTAAAGTAGCCCAGGAAATCATGTACTGAGGGCACTGCATATTACCTCTGTTATATTGCCTTTAAAGATACATAAAACCTGAATTTAAAACAAATGACATCGGATAAGCCAAAATTGACAGGCATTTTACAGAATTACTGCCCTGTAATCCACAAAATGTCAAGGTCCAGAAAGAACAAAAAAGGATAAATAACTGTCCCGACTAAAGATAATCACAACTAAATTCAGAATCGATTCTTAGAATTGATTCTGACCAGGGAGATGGGAGTGAATTAGCAGTGAAGGATTTTATTGGGTCTATTGAAAAATGTGAACATAGGCTAAGAGTTAGATAATACTATTTGATTTTGATAATTTTACTGTGATAGTGTAAGGAATAACATTGTTTTTAGAAAATGCACAATGCAATACTTAAGGGTAAATGGTCATAATATTTTAAAATTTATCTCAAATGGTTTACAAAAAGAAATTCATATGCTATAGGTAATATAACACATAATAGAAATGCATATACTATAGATAAATAAACATAAAGAGGAAATATTAATGAAAATATAGCAAAATATAAACATTTTGCAACTTAACAAAGAGTACTAGAGTTTCTTGCCATATTTTAAAATTTTTCCGTAAGATTTAAATAAGATTAAAATTAAAAGTTTAAAATTTATATTAATACTCCTTGGTGACTACCACACACTTGTATTCGTTAGAAAGAAATAGACAAATAACAAATAAGTAACAACGCTGAATGCTTCTGAGGAGGCAGAACAACAAAACAGTCATCACTGACGATGACAGCAATACAAAATGGTAAAGCTACTTTGAAAAATACTTTGGCAGCTTATTATAAATTAAACGAACACTTACCATATGAACCAGCACTTAAATGTATATCAAGTGAATGGAAGGCTACGTTCATACAAAAACCTAAATGCAAACATTTATAGTGCATGTTCATAACTTACTTTTATATTCACCAAACCCTAGAGACAAGCAACAGGCTTTCCAACAGGTCAACACATAAATTCTGGTATATCCATACAATGGTATACTGCTTAGCAATAAAAAGGAATAAATTATTGATTAACACATATTAATGAAACTTAGCTGTATTTTGCTTTGTGGTAGAAACCAGACACAAAAGATTGCATGATTCCATTCGTATGACATTCAGGAAAAGACAGAACTCTAGGGACGGAAAGCAGATCTGTGGTTGCCAGGAAGTTGAGGGATGGAATATTTTTAATGGGCATTGAAGAGAATCTTTAGGGCAATATCATCTTCTCTATGGTATTCTGATAGAAGGTACATGAATCTATACTTTTGTCAAAATCAATAGAAATATATGATACATTGTGAACTTCAGCAAATTAAAAACAAAATCAACCAGAATATCTGAGGGTCCAATCACAGAATTCATTACAAATGTGTAACATAACCTCATTAAAATCAAGCGGGGACAAATGGAGTGTAGATAAATAAATTTGGAACATTGAGTTTTGACTTGTTACAGCATATGTTCCCAGCCTCAGGGCTGTGGACGGGTCCTGGGCTGAGGGGCCTCCAGGGAAGCTCTCCTGAGCTCCGCCTCCTGTCTCCGCCCTCCCCCACACCTGGTACACAGCAGAAAGTGAGCTGCTGAGCGAGTGAAGCTCTCGACTGTGCTCTGCCTCCCTACCCCCGCCACAGGTTTGCCGCCTGTCTCCTCCTCCTCCATCTGTGGAAAAACCGGTCCCTGGTGTCAAAAAGGTTTTGATGCAGGGGTATAGTAAAGGCCAAAATATTTGTTTATAAACACTACTCTGTTTGGTAAAATTTTACTCACAGAGGTAATGGGTAACAGTTCTGAAACTGCTGTGTACTGGGGTTGAACAAGTAAATAACTTGCAGATAATGGGAGCCAAAATCTTTGTCAGAGAAAACATAAATAAACAAGTGACAAAAGGCTAGAACAATTCATGTGATCATTGATTAGTCAGAGATGCCTGAATTAACACTTGTTTTCAGATAGTATTTTCTGAAGTATTAGGTAGACTTTTTGGACTGTGCTCTCCTAATTTCAACTACAGATATAGGGAGCCAACACAGCCCCATGAAAACAGGTTCTGTCTTATTTGTAGTCTATCCTTCTGTGCACGAATATCTTACTACATGTTTACCTTATGTCATACCCCTATTCCTTTGCTCATTTGCTAATGTGTCTCTTCTGCCTGGAAACTCTAAACTCTCCTTTTCTTTTCCCCTTCCCTTCCCTTCCCTTCCCTTCCCTTCCCT
>PVJD01012602.1:0-38788 GCA_004026545.1 Mormoops blainvillei | reverse complement strand
TAATGCATTGCACATTTTAAAATATTATTTTATAAATGTAAATGATAGTTTTATTAAATCTCATGTTGACCACTTCGGTGGAAGAAATTTGATGGATAAAAAAATGAGTACTTAAATGTAGGTAGAAAACAATCTAAATTTACTCGTTTATTCCTTAAAGTGTAAGAAAATTTAATCAGTTGAAAAGCAAGTATTTTCCGTTAATATCCTGAATATACACCTTTAAAACTCTCAGAAACACTAGTATAGTCTACGTGGTGTCTATTTCCAAATGTTGACTGTGAAAGCCACTTGTAAAAGAGAACAGATGATTAGCCGGTAGGAGAGAACGTACTACATAGAAAACATCACTTTGTTGTCTACCAGAGACTCAGTTACTACCAATGTGCTCATTCTGTCCTGCACCATCAGAATGTCTTGGTTTAGTTCATGAAAGAAGCCTGCCTGGGCCAATGGATAAACAAAACCCCCAACGCGGAGGGCTTCTCTGAAGAAATGAGTGATGTGCGGCTTAACACTACTTTCTGAGGGTGGTGGTGATGTTGTCATTTTTAAGAACTGGAATGTTTTTCTACATTAAGTCGAAGTTCCCACTTTAGGTCATTTTAGAAAAGATTTAAGTAGGACAAAGTGGGACAAAGATACTTTTAAAGGAAAAAGCACTTTTCAAGAAAGTTTTTCTAAACCCATGTACACTCTTTATCTTCTGGTCTTTTCAAGCACCTATTAGTTCAACTAATTAGACCAGGACTTAGTCTTGAAAACAAAAACAAAAAAAAAAACCACAAAGACAACTTCTACCCTACTAATTGTTCTTTTCTTTCATTTGCTCAACTTATTTTTATTTACTTGTGAATATGTTTTCCAACAGGCTCCAAACGGGAAGGGAAACAAAATTAAACTGAGCAAATCATTCAAAATTTGCTGTAGTAACGAAACTATTTTGGTCAGAGCCCTCTAAGAATGTTTTTTAAATGGATACAATTCTAAAGGCCAAGTGAAAAATGTACTGTCAAGGTTCCTGTGTTAAAATTTCTGTTAAGTCTACTGACCTGCTGTTACCAGACACTAATTCCAAAACTCTCCATATGAATAATTAGATATTCTAATAAGACTCTCAGGACAACTACCGATACATAAAATATTATATAGTTCAATGTACATGTTTCACAGCTTTTACCTTAAAAGAATCAAAACTTCAAAGCCTCTGTCATTTTTAGTTCTAACTGTAAGTGTACATTTTTTGGCTTTTAGGTTACACTATTAACAAGAATTACTACGTAGTTAAAATGACGTGTGACACACTTCCCCAGGACACCCACCAGACCTACCTGACAGTTAAGTAAGAAAGCATCATCTTAATGTATCTAGTGCTTTTACCGTAAGATGTAGAGATCATTTCTGCTCCACCAGGTTCCTGATTTCTCCTTAGAATTAACCCAATAGAGTTACATCCATTGATACTAAATTATAAATCCTCAGCTGTTTCGATGGGAAAGCAGACAAGCAACACATTTTACTGTTAGTGGGAGTTATATTTTGAATTTCCCATATGTGGTGCCAAAAACTTACTCTGCAGGAAACACCTGTGCCTGGCCCTCGGTGGTGACTGTCACCTCAGATATGTTTTCCAGAACGGCGGCACCCGTACAGCTCTCTCTGCAGGAGGAGGATAGGCTCGCAGACACTTACGCTGTGCTTTTTAACACGCTGCTTGACCTGCGATGGAATTAATTTTTGTAACACGTTATTTTAATGGTATGCTAATTAACCTTGAATTAGAATAGGTCCTCTGACAATGACTTTCTGCAGAAGTGCTAAAGATACCTACATTAAGACTACCTGATGATGAATATTTTTATGCTGTATTCAGGAAGTTCAAAAACAAGAACAGGATTAAACATACTTGTAAATAAGCATGGAGAAAAGAAAAATAAAGCGGGCGTTGGGATTTCTGCCTTCAAAATGTTTTGCATTTCAGTGAACGAAGGCCAGCACAGCCAGGTGTCTGAATGGGATGTCACTTCACTTCTTAAATCATAAAGTACCATGAACATGCTCTAATTTGAGATTACCAGTGCAAGTAGCAACATAACCAGTAATCTGCAGAGATATTATCCTCACAGCCGTTTAAGACCAACTCCGGAACCGAACACCTGTGGTTGCTTTCCTTGCTCTCAAGAAAAACCATGAATGAGATGCACATTAAAGCTATGCCTGCTTAAAGGCTTTATCCAAATTTATGAAGTATTTCACCTATTTTTATATATAACTGCTTTACCTTCTATGAATGATATAATCTCTTACAAATTTTCAAGTTAAATTTGTGTTTTACTAATACCACAACAGCTGACAATTCTTTGTATCTAGTTTTAACAACTTTCTGCAAAAGAAATCCCAGAAATATTTAGGAGATAAAGGGGGAAAGCTATTATTGTTAAAAGGAATCTTTTTTAGGCTGCCAGAAGATCACAGGCACTGTTTGGAGAGCTCTGGAAAATTCTGGAATTCAAATACAGTAAAACATGGGGGAAAAAAGAGTTCTCATCTATTAAACAAGCAAGGGTACTAAAACTGTCCTAGCTCAGACAGATGAATGACTCTAAAGTCCTTCCAAAGTGCAGGGCGGCAGCTAACCTATTAAGTGGTATTACTTTCATACCTGCTGGAAAATACAGTGTGGGCCTTAATATTTTAAGTGCTTCTTTGATATCCTTAGTTACTGGTCCTCAAACCATGTAATTTTTTAAAATTAGAGTTTCTCTGGGATATTGCAAATTAAGAGAGTATATTATAAAACATGTCTTGATGTTCTAATGGTGTCTGGAAAACAGATACAAAGCATGCGCAATGCACATACAGTAGACAAAAACACGGCAAAGTTGGTAGGTTGAATTTGTCAGAGGTGGCACCTTGTCACTCTGATATATGATATAGTATGATATAGTACTGGCTAATTAGCAAATGAAACACTGCAAACAGGTCGACTTGAATTTCTCTCTGCAAAAAATTCTTTCAATCTACAACTGTAGTAGAGACTGCCTTTACTACCAACAATCTGTAATGACTCTGCGTCCTCCATCCTATCCCCATCTTCTCCTCTTTGCTGCTGCTACTGCACTAGTAGTTGCTACAGCGAGTATCCCCACCTACAACCCCCGGAAACTGCACAATGCCTCCCACTTCTACCTCCTTCTCTCTAGTGAACCGACAATGTTATTTCAAAAACTTAGAAAAAGCAGTAGGGTTGGAAGGTGGTTTAAGATCTCATGGAAACGAGGAGCTCCCTGTGGGGTAATTAACTTACCAGCCTTACAGAGAAAACCACACACAAATATGTGCGATACACATTTAAAATCAGCAACCGCTTGATCTCTTTCACTGGCTCTAAGGCAGAAAGAAATGGTGTTTCTGAGTTATCAGGGGATTTTTTTTTAAATCCGTTCATACGCATTTACTAAGCCATAATGTTAGTGACTTAAGAGTGAAGAAATAAGCAAGGGAGATATTACTTTATCCTGTATAAAGTAAGTAATAACAGCAACAATAAATTGCCATGAAATCAACCCAGGTGTCCATCATAAGACAATAGATAAATTATAATATACTCATATGATGCAATACCACTTAGCAGTGCAAAGAAAATAGTGATCTGTACAATAGGGATGAATCTCAAAAACATAAAAAATAAAAGTAGCCTCATACAAAAAAGTACTTATTATAATTCCATTTATATGAAGTCTTAGAACAAGCAAAGCCAATCTACAGTAGAAGAATGATCAGGACAGTTGTTAACTTTGTGGCATTAGGAGGAAGACCCACCTGGGAAGGAGTGTGACAGAACTTTCTGGGGTGACGGTAAGGGGTAAGGGTCTATACCTTGATAGGAGTTTTCATTACACAGGTACGTATATTTGTCAAGATTAATCAAATGTGCACTTAAGATGTGTACATTTCACTGTATATAAATGTTACAGTCAAAGAAAAACGAAACTAATACTGACTTCTAATTAATGATAGGCGTGCTGAAGCCTTTGGAAGGAAGTGTACTGTCTACAAAATACTCTGATCAAAAATGCATCAAAATATAAGACTGATGGATGAATAGAGGTGGACAGATACTGATAAAACAAGCACAGGAAAATATTACTGGTAGAATGTAGGTGGATAGGGATACAGACAATTACTGTAAAATTCTTTCAAATTTTTAAAAACTTTTCATAATTGTTAGGAAAAAAATCACACAAAAATTTGCACATCCACGTTCATAGCAGCATTATTCACAAGAGCCAAAATATGAAGGCAGCCCAGGTATCCATGATGATTTGGGATAAACAAAGGGCAACATATATACACAATGCAAGGTTATGCGCTTTTAAAAAGGAAGGAAATTCTGACACGTGCCGCAGCACGGACGAACCTTGAAGATGGCACGCTACGTGAAATAAGCCAGTTACAGAAGGACACAGGTGGTATGAGTCCATCTGCATGAGGTGTCCAGGGCAGTCACATTTGTGGAGACAGAAAGCAGAGCGGTGGCTGACAGGGGTGGGGCCGGGGGAGGGGGAGTCAGTGCTGATGAGAGCAGAGCTCCGTTCGGAGAAGACGAGAAAGCTCTGGAGACAGAGGTTGGTGATGGCTGCACAACGATGTGAGTGAATTTAGTGCCACAGACTACCCACTGAAAAATGGTGAAAACAGTAAACGTTATGCTACGCATATTTTACCACAATAAAAAATAAATTGCCAAAGCTCCTAAGAATTTAACTACTTTCACTATATTCTAATTTTGTATGAAGTATGAGTTTCTGATGTGAAGTATTGCCATATGCTTGGTTTTTAAGTGGTGTTAAGGCAAATGAGCATCATTTGATATTTCTCAATTACTGGTATGAACAAAGTTCCTTCAAATTAACATCTCAATCAACTATACAACCAAAATAGTACATACTCAAATGTAAAAAGTTATTTAGAGGATGCATTTTTTCTTCCTTTCTCACCTTAAATAAAAGCATAAATTTAGCCTCAGTATACTGACTGCCCCTAACACTTGTGCTTCTTTGTTAGGTTAATACTAACAGTGTTGCCAGATTTTCCAGCAGTTTCTCAAGACAAAAGCATGTAAATTGTATTCTAACATGAGCCACAGATTTAAAACAAAGCGAGAAGGGAAAGAAATGGAGTCGAGAGAAAGGTGATCCCCTTCAACAAACATGTGAAAAATGGCATAACAATTGTACCTTTAAAAGGATAGAAAGGAAAGAACTAAAGTAGTAGCTCAATAAAAGAGGAATTTGGAAGTGCATTAGTTAAGAATCTATGGAAAACCAATGCACTTGATGAATGCTTTTGGGGGTGGGGAGGACAATGATAGCTTGCACCAGAAGAATGTAATCTATTTTGTTCAAACAGTATTACATTGCTACATTGGCCCTAAAAATTTTTATATTAATGTAAAGATTTAATATTATTTAAATACCATCAATAAGCATGTATTTAATGCCTATTGTATATGACACCGGTCTGAGTAATGCACATGACAAAAATTATGCAGATATAATCTGTATCTGACAACTGATAAGAGGTATTCTGCTCATATCATAAACACTTTACACATTATTTAAATCATTCTTTACCCTTAAAAGGTTTTTTTTGAAAAAGCATAAATATTTGACATGTATGGGGAGCTATATAAATATGGTTCAATGATAAATATTGAATCACCATTTAAAAAAACTAATAGGCTCTTAGATCTCTTCTATATTTCTCTTCATATTGTCTATTTCAATTTCCATATATTTCTGCAAATGGTTAAAAAATGTAATGGAATTTGTAATTTCAATAAAAATGAGTACCCATAGCACCATGATACTATAAACTTGGACCATAAAACATCTGATATATAGATAGCTTCCTGAGTAGTAAATATAATTACAAAGCTTTTTCTATTATGTGAAATGTAGACAATATCCTAATTAGTGTATCAGTAGAACAAACCATATAATTTTCTCAAATTAGAAATATGTGCCTTACTCTATTAATAGTAATTACAACTTGAATGAATAAAAGATATATATCAGGAACTATACCTTTGTGTAATAAAATAACTTCATTATGAATATTAATATTTTTAAACATTTTAAAAGATTTAATTTATTTTTAGAGAGAGGGGAAGGGAAGGAAAAAGAGAGGGAGAGAAACATCAATGTGTGGTTGCTTCTCACACGTCCCCTACTGGGGACCCGGCCCGCAACCCAGGAGTGTGCCCTGACTGGGAATGGAACTGGCAACATTTTGGTTTTCATTGAACTATCCACATGTATTAATTTTATAAAAATCTTAGCTCATGAGGACAAAAATAAGAAGTGAAAATAAAATCAAGGGAAGCAATCATGACTGATTTACTTAAAAAAAAAAAAAAAAGTTCTGATCCTAAAAGGCAAAAAAGACTCCAAGCAGGAATAATGACCTGGTTTTATTACTCCACAATCTGGCATCTACTTTCTCTAGCTACATCTTTCTGGGCTGTGTTTGTTTCATTACTTAGGCAAGAATGAACCTTTACTGGTCCCCTTTACTGTAGAATTATAGCCTTACATTTTCATTTTCAGTTCCAGATGTCATTGAAATGTCACAGGAAAGACGTTGCCTAAAAGTGACATAATACAGGGTGGGGCAAAAGCAGGCTATTAATTATGGAAAATAATACAGTAATAATAAGCAGGTTATTAATTTATGGGAAATAATACAGTAATTAATAAATAATTATGGGAAATAATTATTTTCCATAATACAGTAATTAATAACTAATAATACAAGAATAAACTCTCACGTACTCACAACTGCAAACCTACTTTTGTCCCATCCTGTATTAAGGGCTAACCTGTACAGAGAGCTCTCAATAATATGTAAGTTGATTATTTATCTATTCTACACATTACCTATGATCATTCCATGTCCTCCTGCTAACAACTGCTACCTTTTGGTCATTTCAGTCAGCTTTCAGTGCATTATCAAAGACTGAGGAAAATGATTAAAAGTGAATTAGTACAGTTTGCTCCTTTTTAAACAACTATAATTTAGGAATAAGTTAAGCTCAATATGTAAATAGTTTTATTCACAAAACAAGTAAACTTAAGAAGAAATACATTTTACAAAGTATATCTAAATAATGAAATCACATTTAAATGATTGGATTACCAAAATTCTTACAGTTTTCTAAAATCTATTTACTGAGCAAAAGACAATATACTGTTTAAGATATAATCAGAGAAGACACTAAAGCTATTTCTAAATATTTTTACATTACCTATAGATTTCACTTAACAGTCTCTCCCTTTATGATGAACAAAAGTTATTTGAGTGCAAGTTTCTCCTAGTAACTTCTATAACATGGACAGAAATCTCATTTAGATATTCTCTCTTAACTACACTGTACTCTGCATTGTAGTTCATAGGTCTGCCATTTAGAAAAAAGCATTGGGGCAGAACAAGAAAGCCTAAGAAAATAATTAGAGGACACGTTTTTCACACCCCTTCATCTTTCATATTCATATCCACATTTTTCGCAAAGATAGAACAAGAGCGCTAGAACTCACTCAGACCAACTGATCTGTTATATATCACGTTTTTCTATTACATCCAGCTACATCCTCACTAGTCAGCTCAAATCTATTCTAGGAACTAAAGCAGTTAACATGAGGTCTACAGTTCTCTAAAATAGGATAGAGAATTATCTGTGTAAATGCATGTGCAATTTTCTAAGTGTGTATGTCTGTGGGGGGGATCTTCAATGAGATTCTCAAAAGGATAAGTAATTTAGAATATTAACAATGAAACTCTTCCATACATGGACTGCATTTTCTGGACAGGCTTAAAAGAGCACAATTTGAGTCTAAAAAGAAAAAAAAATCATGTTCTAAAGGATTATATGGTCTCTTGAAAAATGTCTATTTTGCAGAAAAGAAAAATGTTTTTCCAGATTACTCACTCTGAAAGAAAATAAAGAAGTCTGACTTTTAAAATTAAGGTTGCAAATAATATCACCATAGCTATATTTCACTATCACAAAAAAGTTTCTATGTAAATGTGCATTCAGAATACCAACTTGGGAACAACAGGGACCTATTTCCTCCAAACCAGTAACGGAGAGCCCTCCAATTCAAGAGGCAGCAGCTTCCACTGTGAGAGTAAGGACTGTCATTTTAAGTCATGGTATAATGTATACTGCTTACCAACTGTTCTGAATGAGAGAGTAGTGGGGAGGTGACGGTGGGGAACAGAAAGAAAGTGAGGAGGGGCCTTGGGACGTCAGTCAATCATACCCAGCAATGAGCAAGGGTTATTCATGGGTGGGAGGGCCTTCAGAGGGTCCCTCTCCCTGAAGCCCAAAGGTCCATGCACGCCTACCCCATAAACAGTAAAAAAGTAAATATAGTACAAATTTTTATTTGGTTTAATATATTGTCAATGCTTCCTATATGTATCAGATATTTTGTTTTGCTGTATGATTTTCTGGAAGGTCGGAGGCAGTTTTTCATCTGAATATCTGCTTATTGCCTGCAGTTTATCACCGTTAAATATGTCAGACACATAGAGGCATTTCTAAGATACTGCAGGGTAGAGTAACAATGTAAATTAAAAATAAAAAATTCAATAAGACTCCCACAAATGTGATACAAAGTTGAGTAACTAATATAAAAAAATTAAGTGGTTTGCTTGGGTTTATTGTTAGTTATCTATCCATACTCCAAGTCTATCTTACATGCCAGCAACCAAGCTGTCAATACAATGTCACCTCCTAGTGGCCAAAATGGAGAAACATCTGGAACATTTTTCCACATCTTTCTTGCCCCCTAACAAAATTATGTACAATATACAAAACAAATTCTCTCTACATTTCCCTGTCAATACAGTCTCCTAGAGGCAATGTTCCCCTCTACAGCCACACTTAAATGAAACGTGTGCAGGTGGTTCCAACCATTACCAAATACAGTAGAGCCCTAATAAATGTTAGGGTCCTTCCACATGTTCTCAGCTTATCTTCCTTTCTCTTACGATTCTCACACAGTTACCTTTCTCCCTCTCCTTCCTGAATGGGAGACAGGAAATGATCATACACTCTTCAAGGATGAGTATAATTATGTTTGTGGTGCTACCTTCAAGGATGTACCATGCTATCCCTAGCAAAAGACAGAATATCTCTCTTTAGCTTACTCCAAATTTCCCGAAATCAACAGAAAATATATTTATATATGTGAAGGAGGAAAACCACTGTCATTCTCAGAAACTCTCTTCAAACTTAAAGGCGCGGCGTTGCGGAAAAGAGGGGTGGGGTTCCAGTGCGGTTGCCTCCCATCAGTCACACAAAGAACAGGACCTCGCCCATTCCTACGTCTGCAGGCTTTCTACAGAGAAGGCATTTCCCTACCCAAAGAATATTTCAAATACTTAGGTTTCCTGGCAGGCTACCTAAAGTCCATTTAACTACTTCATCCATCCCATAGAATTAAAAATCACATTTATGGGGCTAGCTCAGATATCTAACTATTAGATACGTTCAATAACTATTTCAATTCAATTCATCTACTTACCGAGCAACTAGTAATCAGATATAAAAACAGTACTCTAGTAAATAGACAATGGAAAATTATTTTTTTAACACAACCACAAAGTAGAGTACGCCAACACCTACAAAAATACAAATAAGTGCCCCATATTCCTCAAACTAAAGGACGTGTACCTGTGGCTCTGGAACTACACAAAGGCCTTTAAGGGATGTGCAAGTACAAACATTTTAAGTGAGTTAATTTTCAGCTCAGTTTCTACACACATGCCCTCTCTCCTAAACTGATCAACCTGAAAAGGCTTCTGTGGTAGCTTTGTCATCGCCATGCTCCTTTTCAACACTCCCACTGTTCAATCAGTATCCCCCACCCCCTCCGGCTTAGTTTATAAAAGAAAGGCACACACACCTCTCTCCTTACTATGGTCTACTTCTAGGAAGTATAACCAAAAGACTTCATTAAGATTTAGCAAATGACTATTAAATGACTATTTATTAAACCTGTTACTCTTTTGCATAGAAATACTGTTTAATATACTAGAAGAGGTTTGGGGAACAAATATGAAATATAGGTTGTATTACTCTAAGATATAAAATCTTCCATGGAACCAAATAAAGAGACAATTTGGATAAAAATTTGGTGTTGGGAAGCCTTCTAGAAGTAAGGTTAGAGGATGAAGAGATGAAATAAACAAAACAAAAAACTAACTTGACCTTAAACTGTCTCATTCTAATAAAAATAACTTATCTGTTAAACTATTTTTAAAAATTTCATCCATATCCTTGACACATTTTTAATAAAATTCCTGTTTAAGAATTATTTGAAAACATTTATAATGTATGTAGATCAACTATATACAAATAATTATAACTCAAATGAGAAAAAAATTAATGCTTAAAGCTTTTGGGTAACAAAAAATTAAATTTTTAAAAAGTCCAACTTACATACAAATTTTTGTTACAGAGAATTATGGTAGCATGGTAAGACTACAGAAAATATATTACTTTGAAATAAAATTATATGGGAGAAGCAGAATAAAAAACATGTAAAACTTCTCTTAAACAACTTGTTCATGTACTTTTAAGATCAGAATTTTATTTAATTAAACTTTATTTCAAGACTGTTAAAGATTCACATGCAGTTGTAAGAAATAACAGATCTTATGTACCATTTTTCCAGTTTCTTTCAATGGCAGCATGTTTGTGTATTTTAAAAATGGAGTCTCATTACAGCATTTAGATTCTATTGGATACATCTAAAAGAGTAATGTTTATTTTACATTTTCGTTATTTACAAAGTGCCAGAAATTACACCCTTGAAAATTATTTCGGCTTTTAAGTAATTTTTTAGATGTTATCTTAAAAACCCAAAAGGGAATACAGTCTCCCAAAATTCTCTTAGGGGCTACACTAGCAAGGTTTTTTGAGTGTCACTGCTCTAATCCAATGTTCCAGAAAGTAGAGGCTCAAAGCAAGGCGTAGGCTAGCCAACTGAGGATGATCAAAGAACGCACTAGAGGAAAGGTGACGACAGAGGCCAGCTTTGAAGGGTGAGCTGCCAACCCAGCGGGGTAACCGAAGGACTCAGAAGCAAAGAAAAGGAGAAGCATCACCGAAAAGAGGTGGTCAGGGGAACCGCAAGCACCTGGCTGTGGTCGGGTGTCAGTAGCTAAGGTTAGAGGAGTGAGCTGGGCAGAGATCACAAAGAACCTGGGCACGCTTGCTGCCTATAATGTAAGGGACAAATGTGAGTTACGAGTTTGCTGGGGAATGGAACCGTCACTCACCTTCCAAAACCTGGAATACAGGGAAATAAAATTGCCCTCTTAAAACAAGCTACTAATGAGCTGAAAAAGGAAGGTCTCCCAGATAGACCTGAAGAGCTACTTGATTCAGACACTAACCTGAACACATCTGAAACAAGAAACGAAACAAAGAGACAACGAAGGGGAACAAAGTCGGAAAAGCCAATTTGGAACACTGACCAGAAGAAACAGCCTGAGGAAAAAGGCAGCCTGAGGTCCTGCTCCGCTGGGAGCTGGCATGTTCAAAAGGCCTCATCGGAACCTTGGCCAAAGCAACTCCCAAATGACCCGCCGTCCCTGGCTCCCTTTACATGTGCCCCAGGGGTCGCCTGACTATTACTCTGTCTCCCTGGGTCCCTCAACGCTCACACCCAGGGTTCCCAGGGTCCCTAGGCACTTGGATCACCGCACTGACATGGCCCCTTCAGTAAATAGGTAGTCTTTTCGTTTATGGCGCCGTTTCAGATGAATTTTAGTATTGCTACTCTGTCCCTGAGGGTCTGCTTATCTGTGCGTCTTTCCCTAGATCTGAGACTGACACATGAACTCTGACCTGTGTCAGTCCCCCTAAAAGCCCCTCTGTGAAGCTCCTGTGGAGCCAGTCTCTCCAGGACGAAAAGCTGCGCACTGTCATGCAAACCCACTGGCACTGCTGGCGAATACCGCGTCTTCGTAGGGATTGAAGTTTCTAATTTATTTGTTGAATGTATGGCCAGAACTTAGAGATCTGAAAGGTAAAGGATTTCTGCTTTGTACAAAAATGATGTTAGGAAATAATGATGTCATCTCACTGATCTCATTTGGCAATGATTTTTAACATCCTATTGTATATGCCAAATACAACAGCCCAAAGTCTAATGCTGATTCTTTTTAATATAACCTTTATATACTGTAAGTGGATATGTAAATATATAATCTTTATTTTATATAATCTTTGACATGACTAAACCATCAATATTTTAGAAGATAAAATGTCTACCTAGAAATTAAGATACTCTGCAGTTTGAAAAAAGCACGTTTTAATTTATGAATATAAACAATGCATACAGGCATATTCAATTTCACTGACAGCTGCTCCTCTACCTGAAAGAATCTGTTCTTGACTGTGATATATAAGCAGTGTACCAGGTTTCAGTGAAGCTGGTGTAAGGCTTATCTGGGAGTAACAAAATAGGTAAAGTCAACTCCTAACTTGGGTTTTAAATAGTAGTCACACCTGTCATAGCACATGAAAAGACCCCACTCTTAATTAAGAGCTAACTCAAATTTCAGATGTTAATTTCACCTTGTAAAACACTGTTATCAAGTCTCATTCTTACCCAAGGCCATAACTGACAGGCTATATGATGATCCCTGGGTGAAATCTTGCAAATAGCACTGTATCTCCTTTCTGAAATACCTTGACCCTAAGCCCTGGAGGAGGCAAACCCTTGGGCAGCAACTATGCTCAGGAAGCCTGGCATTCAGATCAAGGCATTTAAGAACGTGGGTTTTGGTTTGGTTTTTTTTTGTCATTTGTTGTGTTGTTCTTAAAATAATTCTTGAAATCCTAGATGACAACTAGACATTTAGAAATTGTTCTTAAGTTGCCAGATTCCATTGATTCTAAAATACAATTTTTTCATATTTTAACATCTCTGATAGATCCTATAATATGTAACATCTTACAATTGATTAGTGGCATTTTTTTCCCTTGATGGTATTTAAATAATGGTGTTCTGAAACCAATGGTGCTTCAGAGTCAATGAAGTAGTAGGGTAAGTTCAAAATACACAGTGCCAGATGGACAAGGAAACAAAGACAAAAAGGATTCATTGCAGTTGTAATACAAATAAATGATGCAATTATAAATAACATAAGAATATAGACTGTTTCACGTACTCACAACTGTAAACCTACTTTTCCCCACCCCTGTGTACTGAATCACAATCCTCCAACTCAGAGTGCTACTAGATCTGCAATTGATTTCAGTTATGGGAAATAACCAGCTAGTTCTACCCCCTCTGTTGTGTGATAATGGCAACATCTTTCACTAAGTAATAACTATTTTCAGACTGTGATATATAAGCAGTGTACCTAGTTTTAGAACTAGAAAATTCTAAGGGCTTCAAAAAAAAGTTCTATTATCTTATTTATGTTGTTAATATGTTATTAACATATTTTTTCTCACCTTTTTTTTTTTTTAAGCAAGCAGTGAACCACACCCCCGAAAAAGATCAGTGTATACTTCTTATAGGAAATTCATTACACTGGAAAAGTTATTTAGCCTTGATTTAAAGGGACACCAGTTACTGAAAGTGCATTTTCACCTCTTAAAACATGCTTAACTCTAAAAGTTGGTTGAAAATTTCTGATACTTTCAATGCTTATAAGAAAAAACACAGTTCAATTCTGATCAATTCTTGCAAAACCAGTGGCCACATCAGAAAAATCTATAGTCCCTTGACTAACAGGCTCTGTAGAGCTGAGTTATATTCTCAGCCATTAAGGTAAGTCTAAAATCAATAAAAACAATTCATCTAAAGAAAATATCATCATCAGAATACTGACAAATGAAAGACTGCAGTCTCTAATTTTACCAGGAAAGCACATCTTTAAAAATACTAAGTGGAATGGGATTCAATTTTAAAAATTTAAACTGAAGATATTTACTATTATTAATACAATCAAAACTGTCAAATTCAATTTCATCAGTTGGAGATTACAATGATTCCTCAAACATTTCAGGAGCAGTACAGTGTAGCAACTAAGAGCCGTTACTAACCATGTGACCTTGGGCAAGTGACCTCACCTCTCTGAGTCTCAGTTTCCTCATCTGTAAAATATGAGTATTAATAACACCTACATCTCATAGGATCATTCTGAAGATTACATGAAATAATACATAACAAGTGTAGTATAATTACTAGCATAGAAGCAGTCCATAAATGTTAGCTGACATTATTACTGTAAGATTTTAGCATATATTGTAAGCTGGGGTCATTTCTCATGTATCCTTATACGGGGTCAGTCAATTCATCTAACAAATATTAATTTGACTTTCAAGGAAATAAAAATAAGCCAATGTCGTTGGAGCAGAGCAAACAACGAGGGGCTAGGGAGGGGGAAATTGGCGTTAGATGAAGACGGTGAGAGGCCCTGTAAGACACGCTAAAGGATGTTTAAATTTGATCCTAAGTGCTATGGGAAACCAGGAAAAGGCTGGAAGCCGGAGAGCGATATGACGAGAGCTGAGTAGTAAATCTGGGGGAGAGATGGCACAGAAGGGGGAAATCCAGTTCTCAAACCGCCCTGTAGTGGTGACAACGGCCGAGAGGTGGCGATGGTTCGGGAGTGGCGACGGTAAGGCAAAGGGCACGGCAGAGGCAGAAATAAAATGCAGGTGAATGTGGGTTCCTTTGGAGCCTGAAGAAACAGAATTTCTGGTGTGTTAGGGGCTGAGAGAGAGCAGAACGACGTTACACAGAGACCCAGGAAGGACGGGCTTGTACGTTTCCACATCTGTATACATGTGTGTGCACGCACGCACGCACACACACCTCTGTGAGCAAGTCTGAGTGCCTAGCATTTCACAGGTACTGCACACAGATAAGGACATAAGGAAGAGTAAGAAAAGATAGAAGAAAGGGTAGACAGGGAACGGAGAACAAAGTAGACAAAAGGAAGAGGGGGAAGAAACAAGAAAGAAGGTGGGGGGAGAGATGATGGACTGGTTTCAGCTAATGAACGACCCTCTTATTCAGAAAGGTCTGTCGATCTGCAAACAGGTGGATTTGCCCATCTGCGTGCCTGGCATTGTGGTACCGAGGACACGGGCAAATAAAGCGCATAAGAAAAGGGTGACTACGAGAGCCAAAAGACTCTTACGACAGTTACTGTTTATGTCAAGACCCACTGGTCTCGAGGGACCCATTTTCACATAATCTATAATTATCTCTACGCTTTAATCGCCTTGTCACCCCCGAGACTCTCATGGGCTCTGGCAGAGGAAAAGCTCATTAACTAACCCTTTCCTCCTCTCTCCAGCCACCACGGCTTTTAGCTGCTTGGTGCGTTATTATCTAGGAGTGCAGTTGGGATCATTTTCCTGAGAAAGGGAGGCAGAGAGGAGGAAGGGAGCCACGGGTCCCTGAGGTACACACCCCAGACAAACCTTTGTTTTTTCAGCTATTGATGCCAGCTGAGGTTGTACAGGCTGAATAAATCCATGCCTCAAATTCATTCTGTGCAGTCAGAGTCTCAAGGGGGAGTCTCCCACTTGCCTATCCATGCTTGTGTACTCCTCAAAGAATAACCAGGTTGAAACAAGACATATGTCATCCAATTTATCACCTGTCACCAAAGTGCCAGCACAATGCTGATCATGGGCAATACGGTGAAGCAGGGAAGGATTTCACTGTTACCAGCCAAACACAGGAATGGAAGCAGGACAGTCTTTTTGGTGCTGAGGGCAGTGGTGCTCCAGAATGACTTAACCTACTGAAAGTAAGAAAATCCAGATGCTACATTTTTAAAAAACACATACTATTGAAGTCTCAGAGTCTTACAGAGATGCGTTAAAAACAGAAAAATAAAAATACCCCACAAAACAGGTTGCTATCTAACAATGAAGCTCCGAATAAATGACTACATGGAATTTCACACCATTTCCTTTTATAAGTCACTTAGAGTTAACCATTATTCGTTGTAGCTTTGTCTCCAATCACACCCTTTTTAGAAAAAATTTTAGAGTACAATGTTTGTGTATTACTTTCATTCCAGTTCCTATTTTCACCTAAAATACAAAATCAAAGCACAAAATAATCACATTCATTCTAGTTTTTAATACTTATCTCCTCCACTTAATAATCAGAACTTGAGAGCAGCCAATGGAAAGATATTTCTAAAATATTTCCAAATCCACTATTGTTGAAAAATTTTAACCTTGTGAGTCAATGGTGAAAGAATCTCTAAAATTCTACAGGCTTTTGTGTCTGACCACAGCAGGGACCTCTGGTGTTTTCTGCCAAACCAGTTCATTTGCCTCACAGAACAACGAAGCAGTCCCAGAGCCCACCAGCCGCTTTAGCTGTACGCTGCCCTGGTCCTGCTCGGAGAAGGTCCAGGTGGCTGCCGGCGTAAGTGGGGTTAGCACAATTCTGATAGATTGCACAGCATCAGGTTACAAAATAAAACAGGGAAGATCAGATCTTACTGCAGGGTGAGGCAGATCTGTACATGCTTCATCTGTTGCATTTTTAATTCTTGCTCGAATTCCCAATTTATGTGCTAACTTCTAGATAAAACCTACATATACGAGTCACCCGAAGGGTTTTCTTGTTAAGTCAGTATAGGTAATACAGAACCAGCCGACTCTTTGCAAAGCCCTGTGCTTCTTAGCCAGAGCTTTTTCTGCCAGGCTACAGTGTAAATGAAACACGACTAATCTCAAGAGTAGAGTGACTGCCCGTGAGTTACAAGGTTTCTTACTCTCTCACTTCTACAGTTTCAAACGTGGATCTAACAGCATTGGTTCTCCTTTCCCTGTTTCCCAATGTCTTCTGTAAAAGCAAACAACCTGTACCATATTCTATTACCAGACTGACATGTGATTTTAGCCCCAAACATAAGCCCCATGTCCTGGGTCTGGACTGTGGGGACTCTCAGTGATAATACTATTACAGCTAACAGTGACATCATAATTTCTTTTGTGCCAGATATTGCTCTAGGATGCGTGTGTGTGTGTATTCCTATGATCCACATAAACACCGTATGAGAAAGGTACTGTAGTTACCCCCATCTGACAGGTAAGTTACTTGTCCAAAGTCACAGGGCTAATAAGTGCTGGAACCAACGTTTGAATTCTGGCTGTTCGGCTCCAGAATTTTTTGTACTTCATTAGCCTCATATTATATCCCTGCCATCATATTACAGAACAATTAACTAGCTTCAGAAGGAGACACTGGCGTCAGGGCTTTGGAACATTAACTCAGAGACCTGTGTCTATGACTCCATTGCCACTTTCTGTGACAGAGGGGCATAAAGGTCAGAACCGAAACAGGTAGGGAGCAAGCTCAGAACTGGTCCCAGTGGCCCTTGGCTAAAAAACATTTACAATAAAAGGAAAGTGGGCCCTTAATTTGTCACCGACAGTGCACACTAGCTGGGAAAGCTGTCGCAACAACGGAGTCTAAGCCTTAGGAAATGAGTTTATCAGATCCTGGTTTTCCTGATCTTTAAAAGTGTGAAAAAGAATTAGAGGTTTATATAGTAAAGTATCCAAAACAGAACGCAAAGTACACTTTTAATGTTCTTTTTGAAAACAATGGTTTTATAGAGAAAAACTTCTCCTTTCATTCAAGTTTACCATTTGATGTTTCTAAAACTCTAGAACCTAGTGTTACTTTCACCTTAGTTGAACATAATTCTGCCAAGAAACTGTAATTAAGTTAAAGCAGAACTTTCTCTGAGAAAAATAAAACACCAGTTACCATATTTCACCATAGTACAAGCAACATTTGATTACACACAAGTCAACAAATAGCCCCTTTTCAATGTTGCAACTACATCCTTTACTTAAGAAACAACAGGGACTACATCTGGTCCTTCACTGGAGCAGCCCAGCATTTCAGTACATTATAATTTTTATACTGATCTAGCTTGTTACACTGGAATTCAGTTCAATTACAAAAGGAATTCTCTATACAAGAAAATTAGTAGTTGCTGTAATTTCTGGTCTGTTACAGTAGTAATAAAATTAATGTTTGTAATAGTTAAAAGGCTTTCAGTGGCTCTCATCTTCATGTTTCTTATTGTTCCTTATCTTAACAATGTGTTCCGGAATATAGAGACTTAAATCATCTTGTAAGGAGAGTAATATTTAGATGACAATGAAATACGGCCAAGACTAACCAGTTTTGCCCATGGCAGAGGTTCATATTTCATTCCCTTAACTAATAATTTTATTAAACATACATGTACATTAAACATACATGTAGATGTCAAAAATACGGAGAGCATACTATTAAAAGGTGAAGAAGCTGAGAAGCACAAATATTCACAATGTTTTGTCTTATAGATTCATAATCAATGTGTTGAGTTGAATTAGAATCTCTCCTTTATAAAAATATATGATGTTATTTTGTTTCTTGTGATCCAATTCTAAATATTGATTTAAATCTAAGAGTCATCTATTTAGGAACTGGATGGAGGGTAAGTGGGTAGGTGAACTCTTCCAATATAGTTTAACTCTACTTTAGGAATACTTCAATTATCCAGATATCTACTCTCACTGCGACTGGGGCACAACTGATTTGCCCTCTGTTCTGTAGAAATATTGCAATCAGTCAGGTCACCGGACAGTCCAAAAGAAAGTATACAGCATATCATTTTGAAAAATACTAGAGTCTGGGAGCCTTTAAAGAAATTGGCACACAAAATAAGGCTCATTATTACTTACAGATAAGCAATTGATATTATTAGAAAGCATGTGCGGTGATTTTCAAAAGGTAAAGTCAAGAAACTATCTCAATTTACTTATCTAACTAGGAAAGTAAAATAGCCTATACATTTCCTTAAGTGCTCAGGAACACCAAACCAGCGGTCTCTGCCTTCTGACAGGGCTGCTGGGCTAGTGCGATGTGAGCCGCCAGCAGTAAGCCGGATAACGCTTTCCTTAGGGAAGCGGCCGTGGGCGCCTCCCAAGCCCTGGACACTGTCACTAGGTACCTGCTAATTTCTCAGGTACCGGGGTGGCAAATGCACTCCGGGTCAGCTGCAGACTTAAAGAGTATCTTTATTTCCCTTAATTCTCCAATAGCTTTTCCCCAGGCCAACCCAAATTAAACATTTAATCTAAGTAAAAACGGTGTGCTTGCTATGCAGTTAGATTCAAGAAAGGACCCCTAGTATCAACTGACTGATTATTAACTGGACACTCTGAGCATTTAAAGTTTTTGATTCATAGTGGTATCAAAACTTCCCTCCCAGAATGCTACCTGGGAGCTCTTATCCCCACTTCTAATAAATGTGGTGGGTGATGTCAGCAAAAATTCTGCAAGAGTGAAGCATAAATTTTTGGTACCACTTCCTCTTCACTCTATGAAGATAGATTACTCCCCTTCAATAAATTCAGGTAATCCCAATTATCTACCTTGAAAGTTAGAGCTCATTTATTTCATGTTAATAAGAAAAGTAAAGTTCAGATAACTCAAAAAGGGTAAGAGCATCAGAGATTCCGGTTTCACTTTTATTTGTAAAGAAACAGCCCTGGCTGGTGTGACTCAGTGGATTGAGGACTGGCCTGAGATGGCCAGTTCGACTCCTGGTCGGGGCACATGCCCGGGTTGTGGGCTGGGTCCCCGGTAGGACGCACGTGAGAGGCAACCACACCCTGATGTTTCTCTCTCTCTCTCTCTCTTTCTCCCTCCCTTCTCCTTTGTCTAGTAATAAATGAATAAAATCTTTAAAAAAAAAAAGGAACAATCATAGAAGATGTCACATGACTTTAAAGCAGGGTAGAATCCTTCTCCTGATTTACACAAACAGTGCTGAAAGGAAAGAATTATCCAAAAATGTTATACATAACGTACAAAATTTAAGTCCTTTATTAAGTAATGCAAAATGACCTCTATAATTTTTAATTATGGTAAAAAACACATAAAATTTACCATCTTAACCATTTCTAAGTGTACAATTAAGTAGTGCTATGCACACTTACATTGTTGTGCAACCAATCTCCAAAACTTTTTCGTTTTGCAAAACTGAAACTCTGCCCATTAAACAGCAACTCGCACTTCCTGCCCCTTCCCTCCAGCTCCTGACACCCACCGCTCTACTTTCTGTTTCCGTAAACTTGACTGCTCTTGACACCTCACATAAGTGGAATGACATAGTATTTATCTTTTTGTGACTGGCCCACTTCACTGAGCATAATGTCCTGAAGGTTCATCCAAGTTCTAGCTCTGTTTCAGAATTTCCTTCCTTTTTAAGGCTTAATAATACTCCATTACACATACCATGTTTTGTTATCCGTCTGTCAATGGACGCTTGCACAGCTTCTGCCTCTTGGCTCGTAAGAACAGTGCTGCCACGAACGTGGGTGTGCAAACACGTCTTTCAGATTCTGCTTTCAATTCTTTGGGATGCAGAACCAGAATTGGAACTGCTGAAACAAAAGGGGAAAAAAAAAACTGTTATAGCCAACACTTTCCAAAATCAAGTATTCAACAGGCCCTGCCCCTTGATATTCTCAAAAACCACAAGACGAAGGTTAAATTTAGAAATAAGATTCTTCCAAAACATGTAATGTGGAAGCAGTGAATTTGGATGTTATTACTGTGTGAAAAGCTTAAATTGCCACCTTTGCAAAAGCCCTGCAATTTGACAGTATCAATACCCTTACTGAAAATCAACTGGTCATAAAAGTGTAGGTTTATTTTTAGACTCCATTCTATCCTACTGGTCTATCCTTATGCCAGTACTATACTGTTATTATTATAGTAGCTTTGTAGTAAGTTTTCAAATTACAAGTGTGAATCCTCCAATTTTATTCTTTTTCAATAGTGTTTTGACTATTTGGGGCCCTTAGCAAATCCATCTGAGCCTGAGGACTAGATTTTTCATTTCTACAAAAGTGGCCTTTAGAAATTTGAGAGAAATTGCATTGAATCTGTAGGTCACTTTGGGTAGTACTACCATCTAAACTATATAAAATCTGCCCGTCTATGACCATGGGACATCTTTCTACTTATTTAGCTCTTCTTTAATTTGTTTCAGCAATGGTTTATAGTTTTCAGTATAAAATCTTTCACCTCCTTGGTTTAAATTATTTCCAGGTATTTTATTCTTTTGGATGTTACTGTAAGTTAAATTATCTTCTGCTTCCATTTTGGGGTGCTCATTGCTGGTGTATAGAATCACAACTGATTTTGGCATATTACTCTTGTATCTTGCATATTTGTTGAATTCTTTTATTAACTAAAGTCTTTTTTTCAAGGATTCTTTGAATTTTATATATGAAGAATGATGTTATCTGTCAGCAGAGATAGTTTTACTTCTTCCTTTCCAACGTGGGTGCTATATTCATTTCTTTTACTTGTCTAATTGCTCTGGCTAGAATTTATAGTACAATGTGGAGTAGCAGTGGTAAAAACAGGCATTCTTGTCTTATTCCTGATCTTCATGGAAAAGCTTGTGGTCCTTCACCACTGAAGGTAATGTTACCTGTGGCTTTCTCATAAATGGTAAATAAATTTCACCTTCATTTTTGAGAGCTATCTTAAATGGTATAGAAATATGAGTTGATTTTTCCTTTTGATGTGACCCCTACTGACTTCGGGTTTCAGAAAAGAAGTCTGCTGAACTTCTTACTTTTGTTATTCTGTATCATTTTGGGAGGGGGCAATCTCTGGGTGCTTTTAAGATTTTTTTTTTACTGGTTTTCACCAATTTGATTATGATGTGTCTTGGTGCTTCTTCTGCTTGGGGTCTGTTTGGCTTCTGTTTTATTTTATTTTAGTTTTTGCTTAATTTGTTTATAGTTCTAGCTGTATGACACTGAGTAAATTAATCTCTCTGCTTTGGATTCCTCATTCGTAAAAACAGGAATAGTCGCTATCTCACATGAGTGCTTAAAAGTATTTTATTTTATTTTATCTTTATTATATTTTTTCCATTACCATTTAGTCCCCTTATACCCTCCTTACCTCACCAATCACCACATAAATTATGTTGTATAATAGTAAACAGTAAAACAGAACAGTGCTCAGCACAAAGTAGGTATTATATAAATGTTAGCTAATGTAATGCTTGTATTAGCCTACCTTGAATTACAATAACTTTGTATAAAGCTTCAACCACAATCCCTTCTGTTGCTCATCTTTACATGATATTAATATTCTTGAATTTTTAAGATAGGAACATGGATCAGGATAGATTTGGGGGTCTATACTTCCCTTTTCTGTTGTTTTCATGATGTATTTAAAACTCTGGCCTCTGGCATACTTTCAAATAGCTTGGCTCCTATACTCATTCCCACTTTTATCTGGTTCTTCTTTTTCCTTTTGTCTTTATTATCCTTTCAGTGCTTGGTTTTGAATAAATTTCCAGCAGATCGCTGTGGAAGGCTCGGTACTGAAGGGAGCTTTGGCTGGTAATCTTGGAAGCTCTAAGGCTCAGACGGAGCTGGAGAACCTTCCCATGAACCCCTGATACTCAGACATGAAGTGAAGTGTGCAAAACCCCTCTAAACCTTACCTCCTGGCAACCTTAAGATTTCGCCATTCTCAGGTCCGTCAGACTCCCTCATGTTCCCTCCTGTGGAAATATCAAAGCTACACAAATCTTGTAGCTGTCGATGGTTTGTCCCTATTTTTTTGGTCAACTAGTTTTGTTACAGATATTGCCTAAGAGCTTTGGGTTATGCTATCCTGGTTATTCTGTAAAGGGAGCTTTTGGGAATAATCAAAAACTATACTACGACCACTGTCCTCTTCCCAGGATTCCAATAACCGTGAATGATTTCTGAAGAGATGCACCAATGGGAACACCCAAGTGAACAGATTCACATTGCTAAACAGGTGTATGTCCCTTTCCATTCCATTTGCCTCCATTCAGCCGACTACCTTAACAGAATGCATAATTTGATTACAGAGAGGTTTAGAGATTGATAAGGCACGACAGTTAAGCACATATCCTGTTCACGGCTTATCCAAGTTGCTGGACCACTAGGCCCACATTTTCATGGCCCTCTGCGCTGTGCATCCCAACCCTCCGAGAGGGACCGCAGGGTCTCCTTTCTCAGGCTCCCTGCAGCAGGATACACGGGCCCATGACCTAAACTCCATCTGTCAGATGTATAGACAAGCCACATGGACACAGAATGGGGTGGCCTGTGACTGACTTATGGCAAATCACACTTCTTGACTAACAGCTCAAAATTTGGTTGAAATAGTCCCACCAACAAAGGTAGTGTGTTTGATATACAGCTGACCATTGAACACATGGCTTGAACCGCACAGGTCCATTTATAGGTGAATTTTTTTCAATAAATACATAAATGTATTTTCTCTTATGATTTTCTTAACATTTTCTTTTCTCTAGCTTTATTGTGAGAGTACAGTATCAATACATGTAACTACAAAATACGAGGGGCGACCCCCAAATTCTCGGAATTTATTTATAAAAAATTGTGTATTTATTCTTACATGTTTAAACTTTGGTCACCTTCAAAGTACTCTCCATCTGATGCAATATGCCTATCGAGATGTTTTTGCCACTGCTCAAAACAGTTTATGAACTCGTCGATTTTGATGCCTTTTAGTGCTCCTGCCGTTTTTGGTTGCATCTCTTCCACATAATTCAGTGGACAGCAGACGTGCTTTGTGTACGCCCCCATCTCAACACACTCAGCACCAGAGGGACGTGTACTCAAGAGCGCATACTTCATAAAAACCAGTAACGTTTACTGCTTCAATGAAGACATTTTTAGGTGACACTGCTTTTGTTTTTTGTTGTTTGTTTTTTTTTGTTTTTTTGGGGGGGTGGTTTTTTTTTAACTCTGAGTGCATGGTGGCAAAGACGGAGGACTACTAATACACTTTAATGCCAGTGCCTTGATTCATGCTAATACGTCAGCAGTTTTATCCAACATGATAGCACAGAAAAAAGGCAAATAGTGTCTTAGCATTATTATGAACATAGTTTGATCCTACAGATCCCCTCAGAAAAGTCTCAGGCATTCTCTGCAGTCCATAGACCATAACTCGAGAACTGCTGCCTTGGGGGATGGCTGAGTTACAAGACAGAAAAAGACCTGGATGAGCTCATGAAGCAGCACCCACTACCAGTTCTAGATCACCTACCTCCAGACCATTACGTGAGCTGAAAATAAAAGGCCAGTGACTGACGCGTATCCTAGCTGACCTGGGGTTTTTGTATTCCCAAATTCAGAGAACAGTTCTGGATCCAGAAAAGACAGAGAAAATAAAACTGTAGCATTTTAGGACATCACGAATAACAGTTTCCAAATCATTAGATAATGAATCATGAGCTATAAAGCAGAGTTATAAAATGCACCTCTCTAACAGAGCATCCAAACTCTGTTGTCTCTGATAATACAGTATATCATACATCCAGTGCCCTTGAAACAGTGTATTTCAATAAAGGTCATCAATGGCAAATGCCAATAAATCAAGTGGACCCAGGTTAAAGTAGGACAGGAGTAGTCTAACTTGCACTAGTGCTGAAGGCTCCTATACAATGAAGCCAAGAGGGGGCTGAAATTTTCATTGTCCTGTTGTTTTCACAGGTGTCCACTAGTTATCTTTTGCTGGGCAAATGTAGACTAGTGAACAGAGAGTGGCAAAAAACCCCTGTTAATCGGTGTGGTCTTTTGGAAATTTCACTAAAAGATGATTTCGGAGCCACAAGCTCATCTGAGACTCACAGAGCAAGCAGGTCAGTTTAGGACTCTGCCGGAGACCAAAGGCTCAGCCTCAGCTCATTTTTATCACCTTCCTGTCGACAACCTTGCCTCCTTCAGCCAAAAGACATAGGGAGCAATTCCGAATACAAACGTAATTATTTTACAAGAAAGTGTGATCCACCGTGCATTGCATGGAATTATATTGGACTTTCAAATTGATTATTCTATCAAGGATACCATTTTTACCACTAGCTCAGAATTTTGATAAAAATAAGATATCGAGAAGATACTGATAAAAGCTGTATCTGGTGTCATCTCTAAGTAAGCATAATCTTAATCTCTAATAATGAAGACTTTTATTTTCCAGGGTATCTATAGACACCCTGCCATCAAGTTCTTGAAAGGCTGAGCGACACGCCTCTTCCCGACTGTCTGGATAAAGTGAGTGTACCTGAGAGAGTGGCTGACAGGTAACTGTGGTTCACTGATGACTTAAATCTCAGATCTTTCATAATGATGACACTGATACCAACAATAAAAATACAGCCTAGAAAGAATGTTCTCTGGGGAATTTGGAGAAAATTAATCTTCACTTCCCAGAGAATCATCAGTCAGACATGCCGCAGGTCCTAGCCCAATGCTCAATAAATTCTTGTTAAAGAACTAAAAGTCTCTTTTTAATATTACTAGGACAGGGTAAATGATTAAAAAGAAATTAGATATCCAGAACTTTTGCAAGAAGGCAAATTCCAAGGGCAATTAAGGGCAATTTTCATTCAACATTATGTTTTACATCATTTGTGTCTACCGCTACATCTTTCAGGTCAATTTAACCGATATTCATCAATCTTCAAAAAAAAGGTTCATCTCTATTCACTGCATTCAGTCGAAGAATACAGAGGGACGCCACAACTATTTTTATAAAAAATACAGGGGAAAATAGACAGCAAGAGGCAAAACAAAAGTTTTTAAAAATGTAATAAAATAAAATGGGCTATTATCCAGCACTTCATTGTTCCCAGTGTTCTAAAGAGCTGCAGTTTTCCTGAACTGCTCACTCCTGTCAGCAAATTTCCAGTGTTTAAACCGAGGCTCCTCAAGTAACTCTGTATGTCTCCTGAAGGCAAGTGTCACGATGCCCTTGCTTCTTTACATTCCCTGGAGGCCCAACACCTGAGTGTTTTGCACACAAAAGATGCTGAACAAGTGTTTGTTGATTATGATGGAGCAATTATTTTTTCCTTCTTGTACTTAACCCAATGAGTCTCTGAATGACAAAGTATATATGTCTCATATGACATGATTATGATTTTTATCTCTATACTTCCAAGTAAAGTTCAGAGCCTTGAAGTCAGGAGCTGCAAGCTAGTTCTAGTTCTGACTGATTGATCTGTATGACCCTAGGCAAGTTGTCTAGTCTCTTTGAGAATCCCTTTCCTTTTCTGCAGAGAAGGGCATGATTTCACCTGGGGGTGCGGAGCTCTAAATTTTTTGTAATTGTATCCAACAGACAGAAGCATATTTAAACCCTAAGGTATTTAGGCTTTAAAAAATCACAATAATAAAAGTAATAATACTTCATTTTGTACTGCATCACCCTTTGTAGTATCACTCTCTTCAATCTCAAAAAATATATTTTTTAACATTACATCCATATGACCTTTGGCAAGAGGGAATGACAAATCTTATTTTGTCACCCTCACTTTGTAAAGGTTCTAAAGCTGGTAAAAGCATAAGTGCAAGGTCACTGAGCAAGTCATAGAGGGCAGAAAAACTCATTCAGCGTCCAGCTCAACACCACTCCTAGGACAGCAGACAGGTCCTTTCCGTGTCCCTACCGGAGATAATCTTTAAGGGATGATGAAAAAACAATGGAAACAGAACCCACACACACTTCACGGCTGGCCTTTTACCAAGCACGTTTACTACCAGTTTTTGTTGGAAAAGAGGAGGCCTCCTGTCGCTCCCAGGCATCCACCCCTTCCCTGCGACTTTACCTGCTTGTACCTGGCAGACAGGGAGAGGAGCTGCTCCCTGAGGGCCACGAAGAATCGAGGCCTGGAAGTGCGCTGCCACCTTCCCGGGCAGCTCAGTCGGGCTCCTGGACGCCTCGGTCTTCGGGCTCTGGTGCGATTCCACATCCCCGGAGGCATCCCCGCGGTCGTCCCCCGAGCTCAGCTCCCCGCCGGTGTCTCCCGTGGTCGTCCCCGCGGACAGGAATGGAGTGGCCATGTGTCCTTGCCCAGTGCGAACCTCTGGGTCGCTCTGCCCTCTTCAGGTCACGGGTACCCTGCTCTCGGGCCTGGCCGACCAGCCGGTTGGAGTCCGAGCTGGGGTCGGACCCTAGTTCACTCCGCGCTCCCCTTCCCAACCCTGCCTCCCTTTCCTTCTCCTCCTGGGCATGCGAGGGACGCTCCGCTCCCCGCTGCGGTTCTCTCGGGTCCGCCGGCTCTCCTCCGCCATCCTGGGGATAACCGTAGGCTCACGACGGCCTGGGAGCAGCGAAGCCTGCGCCTGGTCCTGGGGAGGGGGTGGCGGCAGCAGAGGCGGGGCGAGGTAAGCGCGGCGGCGCGCGCACCTGAGCACGCGCGCGCGCCCGGCTGCGCTCGGTGCCGTTGGGGATAACGTGCGCGGTCCCACGTTAGGGGCACCGATGCGACAGTGTTGGGGAAGACACCGACCGGAGACGTTCCCCTCCGTTGTTGGGGTGCCCCGTAATCGTTTAGCTGGAATTGGTAGTCGCAGGCTCCGGAACCGTTCCCAGAACGGGCCACGGGGGTGGGGGAAGAAGGCCTTCGATTTGGTAGTGTCGCCCTAGCAGTGGCGTCGCGGGAAACAGGTGAGGACTACTGTCCGCCTGCGCGCCCACCTCCCCGATTTTGTGCGCCAGGTGCCCCCAAAGAAGTCTGGGATCCCTGCAGCTGTTTGAGAGTTTGGCTTGAAGAAATAAAATGGGGTCACTGTAGTCGGCTGGTAAATTAGTAAAATCAAGTCGGTTGAGTTATGAGGCAGTGATTCTTTTTTTTTTTTAACTAGCCTGCACACAGAGTCTTGAAACTTTCCAGTCCTGCGAAAATGCCTGGATATACATTAAACTTTCAGATACACTTCTGGTAACCCCTTGAAGGGCAAACAAGAGTGTTCACTTGCCCAAACCACCAGTCATCTACAGGATTAACCATCCAGAGGCTAAAAATGCACGACTGATTCATCTCAAAAATGTACTTTTTACTATAGGAACCCTCAGCTCTTCCTTTTTCTGCCCAGTTGTATTTCTGATTAAAACCTTAAGACCCTTGTATAAATAGTTTAAACATAAATGCATAGCTCACAGATACAGGCGACAATGTGGTGCCAACCAGAGGAAAGGGGGTGGGAAGTGGGGACATCTGTATTGATGTCAACAATGAAAAATACCTTTTGCAATTAAAAAGTGATAACTTCTTGAATCCCCTATGTTTAGAGGACTTAATTCTTACTGCTTCAGGCAGGTAGAGCGATTCCCGCATCCGCCTCAGGAAATCGGCAGGGGCGGCTGAGCACAGGCAATGAGCAGGAAGGCAAGGCGCACGGGCCTGGCCAATGCAGCAGGGAAGCCCAGTAAGAAGGGAAACCTCTGATGCTCAGCAGCCGCCCTACTATGCACAGCTAAACCATGTTATTCTCCTAGTAGACGGAAATAATCTCACGAAATACCGAACTCGAACGAGGTCATTCTGAAACATGATGAAATAAGGTAAAGCAAAGCACTCCATAAGCTTACCTAAGCACTGACGAAAGCAAGATCTCTCTGCCAGCCACAAAATATCAAACAACCCTTTTCTTAGCCAAAATGAGTGATTACTCTCTCTTTACCATTACAGCTTTCTTCTCTCCCCACAGAAAAGACTTATTAAGATCATAGAGTTGCCCTGGCTTTCTGACACCATCCCGTGCAGAGCAAATCCTTCTTTCCTCGGCCTCTTCCTCAACCCACCAGCCAAAGTCCAAATCCTGTAATAGGTTTTTCCTGAACACCTTCTTATTGACACGGCCCTGGGTTCCCCGTGTTGTGTGTCCTTCCTCGCTGCAACAAGTAATAAGTACAACTTGGTTTACTACAGGTGCCTTTCTACAGGTCTCCAGCTGGAGGGCGTCGACACTTGCAAACATTTGATATTTTGAAGATGCAATGAAAACTCCAAAGCTATCAGGACCTGGTGACTTTGAGCGAATAGATCTTTTAAAATTAGTGTTCCCATTCAAGCATTTCTTGGGAACTCTAGGGAATTACGTGTGTGTGTGTGTGTGTGTGTTAATCTTAAGAAAAATCACCCAAGAAATCAGAAAGACAGGAGAAAATATTATGAATCTGCTAGAATTAAAGTTTAGCAATCAGCATTGAAGGGTAACAATTCAAAGGGATACACTAACCAATTGAATGTCGTAGGAGGAGATGCTGACTCTTGGAGCCCCACGTGGGCCAGGGAAAAGAGTAGGCAGGCGAAAAGTAGTCACGTTCTCATCAGTCTCTCTTGTATTGCCAGGTCGTACACCTGTCTGTTCACGGCCCCATCTGCTGTTAACAGTGAGTCACTCCTGCAAATAAAATAAGTATTGTACAATGTATAGTATACTTTATACAAATTCTGTGAGTGATGTTCTGAGAAATAAGTTTTGGAGGCAAAATAGTTCCTTAAACTGGCAATTTCTGTTAAGTGATTCTAAGCAGTGCTGTTAAACTTTGCTGACAAATCTGCGCTTTGCATTATTAGACTACTTACAACCTAACAATGCTTGCTGGTGTTTCCAATGTTTATGTTCTCCATTGACCACAGCCCTTTGTAAGTTCTTGAACAGAAGAAGTGCAAAGAGAAGATGCTGTGAAGGGGTTTGTGAAATATTCAACAGGACATCCTGAGCTAACCTGAAATCTGGAGGAACCAAAGTCACATCTGTTTCGTGGCAAAATCAAAGTTTGGGCAAGCAGGCAAAATATTTTCATTCAAATGTAACTGCATTGGACACACGAAGCTTATCTTTAATCACTTAATAAACAAGATTTGTTAAGCAAACAGCAGGAATTTAATTAGCTGTTTTTCTCGCTTACCCAGCATTAACTAAAATTGGAATATCTGTTAACCTACTCCTAAGAGGAAAAACCTTCCTTAACAAAGACTGCATTATTTTTGCAAACATTAAAAGAGTAGTGTTTGTATAGGCCAGTGGTTTCTTTTTATGTCACTAAATCAATTTGACCATATTTATCTGGGACATAATCGTCCAGGAAACCCATGACCTTTGACCCAAGGCTTTAAGCACGTTAGTGGGGCTCTAGCACATAGGCAGATAAGCAGGTGGAGAGAGAGATTGGACTGAGTTATCCAATTTGCATAATCTTAAAGTTTGTTTGGCTACTTTCAAATAAAATAACCAACAGAATTATACTAAATGAAAAAACAAAACAAAACAAAAACAAACTGCAGGGGCGGAGGAAGGTGAAGAATCCCAACAGGAAAGTCAGCCTCCTGATCTTGGAGTCTTTGTGAAATCTGTATAATGAGCAAAATTTAATTTTAAAAAAATCACATCCTCAAGTTCTCAGGAATAGTTAGACATTTTCTACTAAAAATTAAGAAAAAAATGCGATTGATTTTGAGACCATCTCAGCAGAGGCTCTTTGATGACAATGGACAGCTGGATCTAACAGGAATAACAGAAACTTCTGGGGGATGGGTTTGTGGGTTTAGAAACTAACTTTACAGTAGAGTCTTGTGTAACGCCATGTATCGTTGCATGGATACAATTATAAGGGCAGATCATTTGCCACAAAGCAGAACAGCATTAAATAATAAAATCCCGGCATACTCTTAGATATTAGTCCAGAAGAGGTTCCATGTTGCTTTGATAAATCTGGACCACAAAGCAGCACAGACAATGGACTCAATTAGTGCTTCTTGCTGGCTGACTTCTGTCCCACATTTGGAACATTTTGGTGGTGGTTGTCAATAGAGTAGCTAGTACACTGATGGAGTTTAGTGAGTATTCTTTATTAGTAAATGTATTTTTACTTTTGTATTGTTATTTTGACTTGCTAAAATTAATTTAAAATGAAATATTAAATATTGATTTAATGATCTTTCAGGTAATGTCATATAGTAAAAGGGATACAGGCTGGGGAAACTGATATCATCCTTGCCATCCAGTAACTTAAATTTCAGTTGGAGAAATAATATTAGGATTCATCAATTTGAAAATCAAATAAGACAATAAAATCAAGTGCTAAATCTTGTGAGGCTCACTGAAGTAAAATAATGGTAGATTTTTTAAAGCTGAATTTCTTCCCCATAAAACTTCTCAGTTGATCCCTGGCTGGTGTAGCTCAGTGGACTGAGCGCCAGCCTGCAAACCAAAGGGTTGCAGGTTCGATTCCCCAGTCAGGGCACATGCCTCGGTTGTGGGCTGGGTCCTGGGTTGTGGGGGTGCTGAGGGGCAGCCACACATTGATGTTTCTCTCCTTCTCTTTCTCCCTCACTTCCCCTCTAAAAATAAAATAAATAAAATCTTTAAAAAGAAAAAAAATTATCAGAAAAAGTTCTCAGTTGAGCCCCGTTCTTTTTCCAGAAGAGGCCCTGTAAACATCACGTGGTTTGCATTAGGCCTCACACTGAGGTGAGTGACCAAAGGCATCCGACACCCCAGTCTTCTAAGCAGCCTGGGCCTTGGGTACCTGCTAAAACACTGCGCTCAGAATTCATTAAACAGAAAGGGAGCTATTAGTCGATTGGAAGAAGCTAAAAGGAATTATTTGCATGTGCATTAGAAGTCAAGGTATTTAAGGATGTTTGAACTTTAAAGTAACTAAAAAATTTTTCATCCATCTCCGTAATTTTGGGGCGGGGAGTACGGTTACTGGACTGAAGAATAAAGGAGCCAGAAAATAAAAACATAACTAACACATTGTTCCTTTGCAAAATATAATTTTTAATACGAAAAATGAGTCCAATGATATTGAGCCTTCTCGCTGGGTGCTTCAAGATTCCAGATACCCATCATCTTGCGGGGCACCGACCCAGTGGACGCGCAATGTACACATTGACCACATGATGGCAACATAGAGCCAGGTTAATTTTCCGTCGTATGGTGGGCTTGGGAGAAGTATCTGTCTTTCTGGTCTTTCTGTTCAGGAAGGACACAGATCTTGCACGTTGTACGACACAGTGGATGGAACAATTATTTATGCAATTATATCTTTATTTCAAACAGCAGCAAAACCCTAGTTGTGTTTCTTCTTTAGACTTGGAACCCAAGACCTAAGAATGAAGAGGAAAACAGGCTATGTTACGGCTTGGTTTAAAAAAATGTTCTGACTATCCACTATTTTTCGAGATGTCACAGTAAGTAGAAGTTCTACGATGTAAAGTGAGATAAACTTTGCTTTGAGTTTATGTCATTACCCCCTTTTGATTGTTGTTGGTTGTTTTTGTTTATTGTTTTCTTGATTATTTGGAAGTTGACAAAACTATTAACTCGGTGGCTACAATCCATCTACTAAAATAGCACTTGGTTGACTTGGTTTTCCTTCTTTATCTTTCCTTTATCCCTTTGATCATAATAATCCTTTATTCCTTTTCTTTATTCTTCATAATATTGTTGAGTATTTGACCGGAAACAATTATATTAACCTTTATCATACTGAAGCATTTTGTGATTATATCCAAAGCATATATTTCAACTAAGTAGTAAAAATAAACATATTCTAGTAGCTCCCTACTATAAGGCCTCTGAAATATATCTCAAGCTCAACCTTGGCCTCCCTGGCAGATCTACCCAGGCAGGTACACACCTGAAAGTATCAATCCTCTTTAGGGGACACCATTCACCCATCTGAGAATTCTGCCACATTAACATTGAGGAGCCAACATAAAGAACTTACTGCTGACGTCGGTCACAACAGGACAGTTTATGTCAGTAACAAAAAAACTCCAAACTTCAATGGCTTACCACCACAAATCTTTTACTTTACCCGTGCTCTGTTCCTCGGCTTATCGGGGTCATCAGGGACCCACGCTGATGACCAGTCTTGGTACCTGTTTCCACAATTTCTAAAGCAACAATAAAGGAGAATGTAGCAAATTGTGCCTTGGCTCTTAAAGCTTTTTCTCAGGAGTGACGTACATCACTTCTGCACACGTTTTGTCAGCCAAAGTAAATCACGTGGTCACACCCAACTCTGAAAAGGGCAGAGAGATGCAGCCTGCTCTGTTCTTGGAAAGCGGGGAAGCGGGCTGTTTATGAACATCTGTAATGACCTTCACTATCCTACGCTTTTTTCCTTCCTCCCTCCCTACTGTTTCTGAAAACACATTATTTTAAAGGGAGACCCCCTGCCAGGGCAGGGTCACTTGCTGAGTGATGAGAGGTGGGCTTCCTCATACACATTATTCCTTTGAGAGGCAATTCTACACGGTGTTTTACGGGACTGGAACGTAATTTCTGCAAACATCGACCAATCCAGAGACCATCTGCAGTTTGTGGAAAATATTAGCTGTAGGGCACACGCTGGCACTGAGTCACATGTCAGCAACATCTTCCTCTTTGCCACGGAAACCAGGAGGCATTTTGCAGTTTATCAACAAGCGTGCTGCCAGATCAGAGTTGAAGGCTTGCTTCCAGCTCTTTGTGCTTGTCAGGCGCGGGCCAATTATCCCTAATGCGTGGAAGGAATAGCTGTGTGTTCCCCACTGTGCAACTTGAACTTCAGCTGCCCACCGAATCCCGGGCAGTGCGTTGTTGTGTTGTCACCTTCCCACGGGGCCAGTGGAGGGTTTTCTGTTTTCATTATGGAGATGACGCGCATGCCTTAGCAGTCAGGAGGAGTTAGTTATCCGATACTTTATGGTATGTCAAGGGCACTGGCCTTGACATAGAAAGAGCTTTTCACAGGCTTGCCAGCCGTGTGTGATTTAAAATGATTTCTGCCACTAAAATGATTTCCTGTTTTGTTTTTCATTTTACCACCCATTGGCTTTAAATTTCTCTACTTTGGGATTCCTTCTAACCATTGTTACGTGTTGATGAGGAAGGTCATGGCTAAGGACTAGTAAGGTCACACTTTGAGCTATTTTCTCAGAAGGGGAGAAGTCAGGTGTGTTTTGTTTGCCACCGAGTCCCCATTGCCCGGGATGGTTCCTGGCACATGGTGCTCAATACATGTTATTGCATAAAATAAGAAATCATAGCAAGGTAGAGAAGACATTATTGGTTCGCTTGCACGGTAGTTCTCTCTTTTTCTCTGACCAATGGCAAAAAGTCCTGAGCTTCAGGATGGGCTGGAACAAGAGATGCAGAGACCTGTCCCCCATCAAACTAAGCTAACAAGGCTGTAGTTGTGCTCACCATCATTTTAGTTGCTAGATGGTTTTTATCCCCCACCACTCCCTAGTCATACCCAGTTTTCCAGCCAAACTGAGCTATCAACTATTCTTAGGATTGGCCTGCTCCTCGTTAAGGGTTGAATTGTGTCCCCACTAAAAACATATGCTGAAGTCCTAACCCCCAACAATTCAAAATGTGACTTTATTTGGGAAAAGGGCTGTTGCAGATGTAATTAGTTAAGATGAGGTCATACTGGCGTGGGTTGACCCCCAATTCCAATATGGGTAGTGTCCTTGAATCATGGCCACGTGAAGACTGAATAACACAGGGGGACGTCATGTGACAATGAAGGCAGGCACTGGAGCAATGAAGCCATAAACCAAGCAAGGCCAGATACTGCCGGTGAGTGACCAGGAGCTGGAAGAGGTAGAGAAGGATTCTTTCCTCCAGGTTTCGGGGGGGAGCACGGTCCTACTGACCCTTTGATTTCAAATGCATAGCCTCCAGAACTGAGACAATAAATTTGTTGTTTTAAGTGCCCAGTTTGTGGCCCTTCGTTACAAAAACAAATAAACCCCTCACACCTATAAGCTTTGCTTCCTCTCTCGGGTCTTCTCCTGCCGTCCACCTCCTCGATATCTCTCCTTCGGTGGAATCTCTAAATCACCTCCAAAACATTAGACAAGCTGCCCGCTCTTCCCTCCTGTAGTGCCAGTGTCTGCTGTGGAGTGGGCAGTGGTGAACAGGCAGGGAATTCTGAAGAGAACACCCTAAAGATATCAAAGTTAAACAGAAGAAATAAAATAAGCGAGTAAATTAGGGGGAAAGCGTAAGGGTCGTTAAGACCTGGGAGGAAAACAAGCTGGGGAGGCCAGGAATACAAAAAGAACTTGTTCAAAAAATACTTTTTTCAAGGCAGGTGAACACTCCAGGAAGGGCTGCCCTACCCAGGTGAGCAGACACAATTCCTGGCTTCCCCGGCAAAGAGCCTCCCTCCCCTTGCTAACGTCGCCGTGGGGAGAAAATGGCTTGCAATGGAAATAACGGATAATCGAAGGCAGAGCCAGATATGGTCCAACAGTCCCACTTGATTCAAGGAAGGTCTGAGGAGGAGTCTGGGGGTTGTGCGACAAAGAATGAGGTCATGAGGTAAATATTTGAGTTATATATAAAAAGTAAACCCGTGTTTGAATGCTCTTTGATTTAAAAAGTAAAGAGAAGCAGAAGCAGGGAAGGGAGGGAAGGAAAGAGAGGAGGTTCTTTTGGGTTATTTATTTATAAATGCCTGTTATTTCTCTCATGGCCTTTTGGTCAAATGAATTGGATAATAAATTATGCATAACCACCTCGGCCGGCATTAAAACGCTTGCAGTGAGAACTGATGGGTGTTCCGGTGGCCTGCATAATTTTGCTTCAGCCTCTTGCTGAAATTGTTCTCCCTAGTCCAATCATCACCTAGGAGGATGGGGCCTGGCCAGCGGAGGGCATGACTGCGAAGTAGAGAGTCAGCACATGTCACCGGTGTGATGCTTAGCTCTCGGTGTTCTAGTCATCGTGGTTGAAAGAGCAGTGGGTAGCCATCAGTTCAGTGAGAGTGAGTCAAAGAGACAAAACGAAGCAAGGGGTGAGCCCCGGAGCTGTGCTGGTGGGCGGGCACAGGCGCCTGGGGTTCGGTAGAGCAGGAGGGCGGGGCTGGGAGGGGAGCCGTGGCGGGTGAGGGGAGCACGCTTGCTTCACTGATAGGCAGACTGAATGGAGGCTCTGAGCGCTGGCAAATCGGGCCTCCAAAATACTTGGGCAGGAGGAGCATTTGATAGTTAGAAAATAACAAGCATCTAGTGAGTCTTCATTTAATCTGTTGGAGTTTGTATTTATTTTATGGTCTATAATTTTAAAATGATAGTTGATGTGTGTCTTTCAGCACTCGGGGTCCAGCTGCAGGAGTTTGAGATGGAAGAAGGCTGGGATTCCGTCCAAAGGAGTTCAGGGCTTGAAGCTGGGGATCAGCTCCAAGGCGGAGGACAGAAGCCCAGGTGTGGAATGGAAAGAGGTGAAGTGGGTAAGAAAGAAGGGGGAGGTCACTATGGCGAGCTCAGAATAACAAATGAGGAGCGAGGGAGCACGTGGGGGAGTGGCTGGAGGCACTGTGGAGGCTTAGGCCAGAGGCTGCCGAGGGCTTTCTAGCCACTTGTGTTGGCAAGTGAGAGCGGAAATGAGTGACAGCAGTTTAGCTGGTGCCCTTGACAGAGCTGCTGACCTTCTCGAAGACATCATGGGCCAAGTGGGGAGACTCAGCGGCCTGTGAGTAAGAGCCTGAGAATGAGTGCTGGCCCTGCCAGATTAGAAGGGCAGACCCTGCTCCCAGCCTTAAGAAAGAACTTGCGGGAGTTCAGAGCCCCGCCCTAGAGGCAAGCCAGTGGTGAGCGTGGTGGCCTCGGGGGCAGGTGCATTATCTGAGGGGCTTCGGGAATCATTTCTTTGGTGGGTGCCGGAGTCAGGGAGCGTCCAGCAGCCCTGTCCACAACATGACAGCAGCTGAAAGCTTTCCTTGAAATCCTTCCCCATGCTGAGCCATGTCGTTTTTGTGCTGGTATTTTCATTCTGCATATCCCTGAAGCTGGTGACCTGGGGAAATCGTCCTGTCACACAGAGGAAAAGGCTGAGTGCACAGAGCCACAGCTGACACGCAGAGATGCTGGCTCTGTAAACTTAGCAGGTCCTGACTAATTCGAATGTGCTAGAGCTCCTCCAGGTGAGCCAGGTCGACCAGCTTAGTAAGTGAAAAGCTGACTCTGGACAGAGGGCTGAGAAAGGCTTTCTGTCGAGTCTGGGCTCTGGGTTGGTTAGTTCAATAAACTAGGGGCAACTTCCCAATTCTTTCTACCTGGGACAGTGCATGTGTGAGTGCAATCCTGACGTTACCAAGTCCACTTCCCTTCCTGCCTTCGGCATTCCCTGCGACGACTTTGCTTCCCTTCCTTAGCACGTCCACCCGTGGGCTCCAGCTCTGCGTCGTGACCTAAACTCATCCACCTCCCAGCCTCTAGCTCCAAACCTTCGAATTACTGACTGGATTAAAGTCCCCCCACCAAACAAGAAATTAAACCTAGATATTCCAGACCCATTTTATATTTATTTGTCCTATTCTTTCTTTATTTTCCGGTACACGCGAGAGCGGGCTTAGATTTTCTTTCGGTGTCTTCCTCTGGCGAGAGGCTTACCTTCAAGTGAAGATTCTGTGGGGAAGTCCAGCCCCTGTGCTCTGTTTGCTGTTGAATAATAAGCCCATCTTAACGAGGCAGGCTGTAGAGACAACTTGTCTCATTTTAGTTTTGCTACGAAAAGAACACAAAGAGAAGTTACGGGTGATCGGGAACCACAGGGAAAATTAAAGGGCGATGAACAAGTACCTAAAAGGAGAAGGTAGGAAAGGCAGGAATATTTATGTTGGAGGATCTGAGGCGCTGTCATAAATAAGAGTGTTAACTATATGAAGGAGTAATGTAGAGAGGATGGGTCCCAGTTGCCCTTTTCAAGGTGAAAGACTTTAAGGAGAAATAGGTAAAATTAGTAGGAGAGATTTAAGTATATTTTACAAAGAAGACATTTGAACACAGTGAAGATTGTTACTGAAATGAGCCATCCACATACGGTCAACTTGAGTCATTTTTTTCCTTTGATGTGATTAGCCATCTAAAAATTCTTAACTTTGTAGAGGAGCAACTAAGCACTTTACATTTTTTTTCCAAATTAGTGCACCCTTTTTTGGGAGCATTCAGGCGCAGGGAGTAGGAGGAAATCTTCACTGTTTATTACTTACCTGTTTAGGTTGTTGTTAGAATCCTCATTACTGATCAGACTTCAGGTAGCAGTATGCCTGTCAGCTAAGGAGCACGGCTCCACTCTCGGCTTAAATGGAACACTAAAATATATACATATATATGTATATATACTTACTGTTACTGTTATACTTACTGTTACTGTTATATATATAACAATAAGATGCTAGAACATTTAAATTTTTATTCTTGTCTCGTGCTGTATTTGTTTGGACCTCCCATTGCTTCTGTTTCAAATACCGCTTTTTAGGAAAATAAAATGAGCTTGGACATGATCTTCAGCCCAAACCTCCCCACGCTTGAAGCTCTTTGTTTCTCCTTGAGTCACGTACCTTTGCCATCTCCCTGCTCACCTTTTGTAGACTATCTGGGACCGTGGAACAGTCTCCGGATGGCTGGTGTGCATCTTCATCTGTTCCTGCTTTCGCGCCTTGGCCTCTGTCTGGGCTGATCTCTTCCCAGCGGCCCAGCGTATCCACAGCTCTTTGTTTTTGTCCTTACCTCGCATCTCCCAGGACTTGGTGGGCAGAGAGGACGTCTTTACTTGTTATCTGGGATTTCTCACAATCAGTAGTCTGTGCTGAGTGAATAGCAGTGTTTGAGGAAGTGATATGTAAGTAGAAGGAAGTACAGTCATTTGATGTTGGGGCCAAGTCACTTCCACAGTGACCGCTCATGGAAGGCAACATGCCCTGTTCCTGCGAGGTGCTCCTTAGAGCTGCCGCTTCTGGGCTTGAGGTGGCGGGATATTGCTGTTGAAAGAAAGGGTCCTGTTTACTGCAGACTGCGTATTGGGCGAAGGACGGGGCTTTGGAGC
>PVJD01012601.1:9502-38882 GCA_004026545.1 Mormoops blainvillei | reverse complement strand
GATGTGAAAGCAAGACAATCTCTTTGCAGCGAGCACACCAAGCGGCCAGATCTTGGTTTCCAGATACCATTTTCTGTTAAAGGGCCAGAGCTCCTTAGAAATGTGGTTAATTTAGTGTTAAGGAAAGGATTATACAAACAATCCTGGAGCAACTCGTAGTTCCAGAATGTTAGGGAGGTAAGGAAAAAAAAAAAAACCCCAGCATATCTAAGTTGACACAAAAGCCAACCTGAAAGAGCTTCCAAGGATGAAAGCTTTACAGTATTAACAGTAAAATGAATAACAATGGTATTGAGATTTAACCTGAAAACATATTTGACTAAAAAAAGTGAGAGAGAAGAAATAAATTTCTCATGAAAAATTGCAAATTATATGTATATTTATTTCTCCAGGATGCTTTCACTTCCCTTGAATGAATGGCAGACTTTGTGGAATGCTTTAAAAAAAAAAGGTAGATTCCAGAAAACTTTTTTATTTATAGGGCTGAAATGTTCTTATTTGAAGGGAAGTTTGTAAATATTTTGTGCTTTACGTGCCAGAGATATCTTTAGGATCTACTTTGCTATTGTAAAAATATGCAAAAGCAGCCATACTGCCCAGTACATATATTAATGGGTATGATGATGTTCCAATAAAACGGTATTTAAGAAAGCAGATGAAAGACCTAACCTGACCAATGGGCCATTGTTTTCAACCTTTGTACTAGAGCGTGGAAAAGGAAAAATAGTGACTGTACAGTGGAGAAGCCTGTGAAATGCTACCTTAACCAAGTGTTGAAGGAGAACATCAACAATGATCAGATGTAATAGGCCTTACATGCCCCGTGAAAGGATGAAGCAGGATGGGTACTTCACCTTGGTGACATTCATCTCACAAAAACATAACTTATGTCTAATGTCTAATAATGATAACATCTCAGATATATCCAAATTGAGGTACATTCTATAAATTACCTCACTTTTACAGTAATTGGAAAGGCAATTATGTGCAAATGGAAGGCTCTGCCTTTCCCATCTTCACATGGAATGTCAGCTGAGTTTGCATTTTGCACATATTTAAATGAATGTGCTTTAAAAAGCCTTTGGGATTTTCCAAGTCTTAACCTGAAGTAAACAGTAAAGAATATAAAATTTTAAGATAGCAACAAAGAATCACTGCTTTGATTAAGGAAATAGTTGAAGTAAAAGCATTGATTTCCATTAATTCCCTTTTTAGTATTCCTGCCAAGCTGAGGCTTTAGTCAGATAATTTATAGAGACTGATAATAACTATCAGGGATTTAACAAGGTGGTTTCCCAGATCACCTCAACCTTGTCTGATGTGGTAAGGACTATGCAGGAATTGGGACAGGCCAAAAATAATTGGTAGAAGATAATGCACTGGCATAATGCTTTATTTTCAATTTTTACCTTAGAGTCCAGTCAGATAAAACTTGCATTTTAAGGAATAGTCTTCAATATTTAGCATTTTTCTACCAGGATATTGAATTTGCCTGCATACCATCTTTATCTAGTGCAGTGGAACTTAGACTTGATAACCTTTTAAAGTAAGTTTATGTAGTACAGTGCTGACCATAATTCACTGGAGAAACAATCACAAGATTTAAGAACTTAATAGCCCATAACACCAGCACATAGTAGCTCACACACCTGGCTACATTTAAGGTCCAACCTAGTCCGTGAAATGTTTGTCAACTACACAGGCAGGAGCATCTAAGATTATCCCTTAAAGTATGAGAGATAAATTATTTTTTACTGACAGTGCCACTGAACAGGAAGCCCAGAGTCTTGTGAGACTGTTTGGGTCTAGGCAAAATCACATTGCTCACTTAGGAGTACTAAGTTGGTCTCTATTCACAAAGTCATCAGAAAGAGATGTAAATTTGAATTGGGCTTTGTGCAGAAACAGGCATTAAATTCTTTATAGAGGTTTGTAGCCCAAGAATTCCCATTGAGATCTCATGACCTGACTTTTCCGATGATTTTGAAATGTCTTTAACTAGAAAGCACAACATGAGCTTTTGGCAGAAATTGAATAATGTTGCTCAGTACATACCACTGGGATTTTTGAATCAAAAGCTTCCTGATGCAGCTGTTCATTATAGCCCTTTGAAAGATAACTGCTAGCCTTTTATTGAACATTTGTAGAAAACACACCCACTATGGAAGTATACAAAGTAATCCTGAGACAGGTAATACCTAAGAGTGTTTTGGATAATGTAAGGGAAACATTCATGCACAAAAGGAGTGCTCAGCAGAACTCACTGATAAGAAGGAAATGTCATATTCATGACTGTGAAACATAGGGAAGATTAGGGTGAAGTCACCACATACATGGACAGATTACCCGAAAACATCACGGCAGAGCCCTCTGAAGATCTGGCTGTTTCATTGCTCTATTGCTGAATCCTGTGATTATCTCCTACCTAAGATAAAACGAGATGCTTGTCTCTGGTGGGAGTTTCCAGATCGAATTTTGCCTTGCTTTCGTGATCTCAGCTATGATATATCCTGCAGTTAATAAAACTTTGATAGAGGAAAGCAAAGTCAAATTTGCATAATGGGTGGGGTTATGGGGTATTTGTATGGGAAAGGAATAGATGTTAGGTTTATATCCTCAGAACAATGTTTATATATTTACCTAAATTTGATTCTGAGCCAACAGCCTTATGGAAAGGTAGAGTGGTCAGTTAAATGGGGCCAGTATAACTAGATAATTAAAAAAAAAAATCCCATATGTGCTACTCTTGTTATGGAATTTAGACGAAGGTAGATTTCACTGAAAACCTAAAGGTAGACTTATGAGATAGGCTGCTAAGGCTGTTGACTGAAGTTCACAGTAAATTTCATCTAGACTTTACTTTCATGTGACAGAAGCAACAAGAGAGGATACAATTAAAATTTTGAGTGACTTCACTTTGGGTGGTAAAACATTATGTGATATACAGATGGTACATTTATGGAATTTTAACAATTGAAAACTATATACTTTTATTAACCAATTTCATCCCAATAAATTTAATAAAATTAAAAATAAATTAAAAATAAAAATATTATTTTATATGGGGAGTCATAAAAATTTTTGAAACAATAAATTGCCTCTCATCATGGCCCACCTGGATATATTTTATCTGATGAAGCACTTCACTGCATATTTTTGCTTTATTTACAACTTTATTATATTATTGGAGTGAATGAAAAGAATGAAATATTGAGTTAGTTATTAACATACAATGCATGACAAAATTTATAACAAAATATTTGACAGTGTGTATTCATTCATGAAGGAACTTCACTATGGGCTATAAAGTTACCCCTTATAAGCATATTAATGCCAGCAGAATGCAGCCCCATTACCAATTGGAGGAGACAGTTCTGTAATTCTGCCTGCAAAATCCTATTGCATCTTCCTGGAAGCTGATGCTACTGCAACGTGTTCATGTACAAATAGTACAAAGTAGCCAAGTCAAACTGATAACAACAAAAAAATAAAAAACGCCAGTGGTGGAAGTTGGGGGGTTATAGTTTAAACAGTAATAAAGGAAAAAAATGAAAAAGTTATGGAAAGGGAAAGGGTTCACAGGTGATTTATTGCTCACAGGTAGGTAGACATATTCCCAAGAGTACATCTCATAGCAATAAAATAATACTCATAGTTATCTCTTTCACATCTGGTGCTAACAGATGACTAATGCTGGGAGAACCACTTCATCATTTTTCTAAAGAGAAGGGAAGCTGGGCTTATTCTGACTTGCAGCTAGGAATAAGGACTCTAACTTGGTAATCTGGAGGAAAGATGAGATGTGGCACCTTTGCCTTCAGCTGACCAGTAAGTAGTTGGTCAACTAAAGCTATCATTTGACTTAAAACATTTGACTTTTTTTTTTTTTTTTTACTATTTTGGTTATTTTTCAGGTATCCTAAAAGAAATATTACCACTACCTTGTGTAGGTAGGAAATGGCTTTGCAGCTGAACATTTATTCACCATGGCTGTGAATCACAATGACATGTTGCTGAGACAGATCCCAGCATGTCACAGGAAGCAGGCTGCTACTGTACATGCATGGTATATCAGAGCTTGATTGAATTCTTCAAATATATAAAACATGAGTGTGGAAGGAACATCTGTATGGAAAACTGTTACAGAACTCGCATATCCCTGAGGGGCATTGTCTGAGATGCGGTATGGTGGCCACATACATTACTGACTCTCCTTTGAAGCTTCCATAGGGCCACTTGTAGAAAACATACGGGCATGCCCAGACTAAGCAATACTTAAGGTTAGTGCATCCCCAGTTGACTGTTCATGTAGTTCACGTTAGGTCCTATTGTGTCAAAATTTTAGATCTTTTTACCAATTAAAGCAAAAAATATAGCCTTGGAGAAAAGTTATTATAATTAAAGAGACTTGCTTAATCAAACAGTGATACTCACTGATGCAGATGTAATTTTTTATATTAAGGAAACAAATATTTGTCTAGTGCATGGCACTGTACTAGAAGATGAGGTGACAAAACCGTTATAGTAGAAGTTCTGGTGCTCCTCCCACACCCACTTGGCAATCACCAGGCTTCTGACATCCATTAGCTCTTTTCGAAGATATTGGCCACAGTTGGAAGTAACCTTGGGAGACTATTAAAAAAATAAAAGGATTGCATGTGTCAGTGAGCAGATTTAGCACTACGATTGTCAATAATGCCTAAAGAGAGCTGCAAGCTCACCCAGAAGGAACGATTAAATATTTGATCACTCAAGAATTTTATGTAGTTACAGAGTTGATTTACAGCTGAAGTGGGAATGCCCTATTTTTATCTCTGGGGATGCCTGGATATCTGGTTTTTGACTCTTGGCCAAGATAAGTGCAGAGATATTTATGATGTGCTATTAAAATCTGAAACTCCCTGTTGATACCTAAAGTTAGCTTCGTTATTGATGACTTGCATCTTGGCAAAGGGGTTTGAAAACCCTGCCTTGGCTAATTAAGGACCTACTGAGAGCTTTTTTTGGTATTCTCTCCAAGTCAAGATTCCTGCCACAGACCTTGGCAGCTTAAGTCAGAGACTCTCTGTAGCCCAGGTGTGCAAACCTGGACCCACATGGCACTTGTGCCGTGGGATGTCTCTAGGACATTTGATGCTTGCTTGCATTTTCTCACTATACTGTATCCTTCACCTTTACATAAAAACCTTATGTGATTGTACTTTGGGGTGTGGTGAGACCCCTTAAAATACCTAAACTTGGAAAATAAACATCCTTATAGATAATTGCTAGAAGACCAGGATAATCAGGGTACAAATGTATAGGAAGGTGCCAATGGACAGTATAGCCACAATCTTGTTCTCTAATGACATGGACACTATAAATAAAATGGGAATTTTACCTTCCTATGATGGGGAAAACAAATACATTACCAATATTTTCTTTATGGGGGTAAAGGGAATATTACATAAAGATATTTGGAAGCTGGAATCACTAAAAACATATACTATGGTATTGGGGTATAATTCTGTTTATAAACAAATAAGATTAAAATTTTACTGAATAATATCTTCTAGTTACATCTCCTGCCACTGAGGATGAATATTAAGCAGGATAGAAGTATTTCTGTTGGGAGAGAATGAAAATGATACTGTAACTTAACTTATGCATGGTATGTAAAAAATCAATTTAACTAATGGGGCTATGAAGGTAACAAGGGGTTATAGACTTATTAATAGAATTAAATAACATACACATAGGTGAATTCCAAAGGACAGAAAAAATTTCAGGGGGCTGATTTGAAACTCCCAGCTGATTCAATAACTACGGAAGATAATTGGCCAGGGAAAAAATAAAATTGGTCTTAAAAAAAAAACAAAACTAAATGCACAGGAGATCCTATCCAAAGACATATTTCTTGTGGTAGCAGTGCACCAACATAAGGAACAACATACTTTTCACAGGCAACCTAAATTGTCCTTAAAGAGCAAGGTTCCTGGTTCTGAGTTCAAGATGGAAGAGTAGGAAGTTCCTGAGCTTACTTCTCTCATTGATACCAAAACTAATACTGTATACAGAAGACCTCTCTCTGAGAATTATGAGAAAACTAACATAATAGATTTTTTGCAACTATGGATATAAAGATAAAGGTACATTGAAATAGGTAGGAGGGGTAGGGACTAAGTCTAGTCATGACCAACCTTATCCTCTTCTCCCTGTTTGGTGACTCGCAAGTGAGAGGGATGTCACAACCACAGAGGTCATCCTCAAAGAGCAAGGAGTCTGCAGTCTAGTCTGGGAGACTTGCACCAGAGAGAGGAGCACCCCTGACATCTGGCTTTGTAAGCAAGCAAGGCTCACAGCTGGGAAATTCCAAGGGATATAGACTCCAGGTTGCACTTTTTATGAGTCCGAGCAGAAAAGCAAGAGTTTGAGAAGCACCTAGCTCATATGTGAAGGTGATACAGTGACTAATTTTAGGGTGTATGCTAGAGGGGAATGGTTCTGCTGGAACTTTCTCCTGAGTCAGAGGTGCTGGCAGACACCATTTTTTCACCTTCTTTTAATGTAGCCGGTTTGACACTGGCAGGCACCATTTCTGACACTGTCCATTAACCTTGTTAACACTATTCACCTCACCTTACCATTTCCCTGAGAACTCACCTAGGCCAGCACTTGGTCAAAGCAGCCCCTGCCCTGCCATACTGAGTGGGCAGCCTTAGTCGGACTATCCAGTACATAGCTGTTTGCAACAACATGGCTAGGTCTCTCAGCCAGCCACATTGATGACTGACCCTGCATGCCAGTAAGCCTGCAACAGTTGTGGCTAAGGGCCAGCCTCACCTGCCAGTGTGTCCATAGAAGTTGTGGCCAAACCCCAAAAGAAGGCCATACTAGTGACCCAGGAAACACCTCTGGAGCACCTAGCTCTAGTAACAATGGGAGTACTTTCTAAATAAAACCACTTTCCCAGACCAGGAGATTTAACTGACTGAACTCATACACAAAAATGAACAAGCAAAATGAGGAGAGAAAAGAATATGTTACCCCAAAAAGGACAAAAACCCATTAAAAAGACTAAATAAAACTGAAGTAAAATGTCTACTGGATGAAGAGTTCAAAGTAATAGTCATAAAAATGCTCATCAGACTCTGCAACCAAGTGTATAAACTCAGTGAGAACTTCAACAAAGAGAAAAAATTGTAAAAAAGACCAATAAAGCTGAAGAATATAATAACTAAAATAAAATCTTACACACACACATACATACACACTAGACAAATCAACAGTAGATCAGATGATGTGGAAAAATTGGTCAGCAATCAGGAAGATAGGACAGTGGAAATCACCCAATTAGAAGACCAAAAAGAAAAAAAAATTAAAAAGAATGAAGATAGCATAAAAGTCTTTTGGGACAAAATCAAGTATACTAACACTAAAATTATAGAAGTACCTGAAGGAGGTGAGAGAAAGGGATGGGAAACCTATTTGAAGAAATAATGGCTGAAAAGTTACCTAACCTGGTGAAGGAAACAGTCATTCAAGTCCAGGAAACACAGAGAGTCCCAAATAAGATGAACCAAAGAGACCCACACCAAGACACATTCTAAGTTGTTAAAAGTTAAAGAGAGACTCTTAAAAACAGCAAGAGAAAAACAACCAGTTACATACAGGGTAATGCTTATAAGATTATCATCTGACTTTTCAACAGAAATTTTGTAGGCTAGAAGGGAGTGGCATGATAAATTCAACATGAGGAAAGGAAAAAACCTCCAACCAAGAACACTCTACCTAACAAAGATACCATTAAACATTGAAGGAGAAATCAAGATTTTCCCAGACAAGAGAAAGCTAAAAGTGTGCATCACAACTAAACCAACATTACAACAAATGTTAAATGAAATTCTTTAAGTGGAAAAGAAAAGGCTAATACTAGAAGAAAATATATGAAAGAAAAACTGTCACTACTAAAGGAAAAAATATAGTAAAGATAGTTGACCAACCACTTATAAATCTAGCATGAAAACAATTAAATGACAATAAGTACATACCTATCAATAATTACTTTAAATGTAAATTTACATAGTACTCCATTGTAAAAACATCGGGTGACTGAATGGATAAGAAAACAAGCCCCCTGCATATGCTACCTGCATGAGACTCCAGATTGAAAGATGCACACATACTGAAAGTGAAGAGACACAAAAAGATATTTCATGAAAATGGAAACAAACAAAAATAAACTGGGATAGCAACACTTATATCAGACAAATAGATTTTAAAATAAAGGGTGTAACAAGAGACAAAGAAAGACCCACCAATTCTACTCTGGCAGCTTATCTGAGGAAAATAAAACTCTAATTTGAAAAGATATATGTACCTTTATATTCACTGCAGCATTATTTACAATAGCTGAGATAGGGAAGTGACCAAGGTGTTCATTAAAAGATAAATGGATAAAGTGTGTGTGTGTGTGTGTGTATCTGTGCCTGTGTATGTACACACACACATACACACACTGGAATATCACTCAGCCATGAAAATAATGAAATTTCACCATTTGTGACAACATGAATAGACCTAGAGGGTATTATCCTAAATCAAAGAAGTCAGAGAAAGACAAATACCATCTAATTTCATTTATGTGTGGAATCTAAAAACCTAAAGAAATAAACAACAAAACAAACAGACTAATGACAGAAAAAAACTGATAGTTGCCAGAAAGTTGGGTGGTGGGTGTATGGGCAAAAATGTGAAGGGGATTAAGAGGTACAAACTCAAAGTTATGACATAAAAAAGTCACAGAGATATAAAAGGACAGCATATGGAATGTAGTCAGTAATATCATAATAACTTTGTACAGTTACAGATGGATAGTGAACCTTTTGGGGTGATCACTTTGTAAAGTATATGAATATAAAATCTCACTATGTTATACATCTGACTAATAAAATATTGTATGTCAACTATACCTCAATTAAAAAGAGCTTTACATTCCACAATTAATTTTTTTTAAAAAACTAAACACACAATTATATCTCCAAATCAACATATATGTAAAAGTCCAAATAACTATTGGTGGAAGAAAATAATAATTCAGTGGTTAAGAGTACTCAAAAGATCTGTGAAGGAGGGATATTTTAACCCACCCCACCACTCTTTTAATGTTATTTCTGTAAATGATAACCCATTAACTAAGATGTGGCCACAGATACACAGCCTATTTGCTTAAGAATTCTAGAAATAAACTTCAAAAGCAACAGAATCCAACCTTCAGATATTATGGTTCCAGGATATTTACTGACCTTCGACCAATTATCTGAATGCCTAGTGTTGATTTGCTCATAATTCCCTTACTCTCAACGCTCTCCTTTCAATTCCTTTTTTGTTTTTTTCTTCCTCCTCCCTCTTACAAAAACCCCTGGTCATGTCCAATTTTTAAGATAGTTTTTGTGAAAAGAGTCCACCATCTTCTCAAGCTGCTGGCTCTTGAATAAACTTAATTTCCTTCCACCAGCCCTTATATCTTGATTATTGGCTTTTAAGCAGCAGGCAGCCAAACATGGGTTTGGTATCAACATGGTGGCAATTAATATATTATATAGAGATAAGTACCACTCTTCATGGGATAGCTAAAATCTAGGCCATCATCAGAGGTGTAGGAGCTTACTATTTAGTATCAAATATCATAGTATCTCTAAGATACAATTAAAAGATAGCTGAGAAGTACATGTAAAAGATATATTTTGTGAGATCTGAGGGGTGGTAAAGGCTGTAACTGATCTCTTTACTGCAGGGAGATGACTGAAAAAATGAATGACCTGAACAAACCATTCTTTTTAACTAGTCAATAATTCTAACAAGGTTTCTAAACATGTTACTGGTATTTAATAACAGAAAATTCCAGAGGTCCCTATCTATGTATGTATCTATATATGTAGCATGATATATCTGGTCTGGTTTGATTGCCTACTAAAAAACAAAAATACAAACAAATACTAAACTTTACAGAATTATGTGGCAGGGCTAACTAGATGATGAAGGGTAGTCGTATAAACATATAATTAGAGAAAATTTAAAGAGAGTCAAATAAGATATCATCATTTTGTCAGTGTTTTCTCATACATTGCTCAATTTCTCCTGATAATTTGAAACAAAAAGAGTCCCATTGGAGTTCTAATTTGCACTTCCCTAATAATGAAATTGAGCATCAATTCTTATATTTGTTGTCTATGTGTGTGTTTTCTTGGGAGAAATGTCTGTTCAGGTCCTTTGCCCATTTTTTTAACTGGATTTGTTGTTGTTGTTGTTATTGTTGAGATATATGAGTTCTTTATATATTTTGGATATTAACCTCTTATTGGAAGTGTTGTTTGCAACTATCTTCCCACATTTGGGTGGTTACCTTTTGTTTTGTTTTGTTTTGTTGGCCATTTGTTTTGCTGTGCAGAAACTTTTTTTTTTTTTGATATAGGTCACATTCATTAATTTTTGTTTTTACTTTCCTTGACTTTGAGGTTGAATTCATAAAATCCTAAGACCAAGGTCCATGAGTTTATTACCTATGTTTTTTTCTATGCTCCATGTAATTTATTTTTTCAGGTTTTTGATCCATTTTTAATTAATTTTTGTGTATGGTGGCAAATAGCAGTCTCATGTCATTCTTTTGCATGTGAGTTTCCAATTTTTTTGTCTGTGTGTGTGAGTTGTTGTTGTTGTTGTTGTTATTATTTTTCTTAATCCCTTTACTTTTTTCACCTAGCCCTGCAGTGGCTTTCCAATTTTCCTAGTGCTATTTATTGAAGAGGCTTTCTTTTCTCCATTGCATGTTTTGGCTTTTCTTTTTTTTGAAAATTATTGCCCATATATGTGTGGGAGGTAGTAAAGGATAAAGGGGTCAATGGTGACAGTGACTAAAGGAGATTAGACCTTGGGTGCTAAATACACATTGCAAAATACAGATAATATACTATAAAACTGCACCTTTGAAATCTATATAATTTTATTAAGCAATGTCACCACAATACAATTAATTTTTTAAAAAGTCTCAATACAGGACAAATAAAAATTTTTGTAAACTGCACCTAGCAGGGTCATGATTCATTAGAAAAAAACAGTTTCATTTGTTTTGGGAGCTTGCCTTATCATTTGAATCTTTCATAAATATTGGTACTGGGTATGGTTTATGATTTCTACTGAGTATGCTTTAAGAATTCAACCATTAGAGTTAACTCATAACTGAAGAAACTCAAGAAAAAGATTAAACATATGTAAACATATTCAACTCAGTTAGAAGCATAATATTAAGACTATGAATTAGCAACTTAAAATATAGTAACCAACATATACACAAATGCATGTAAAAGATCAGTTTCTTTTTCAGACATGTTTTAATAAAATTTTAAGTGTTTATAAAAAAATCTAAGAACTTAAAAATAAGAAAAATTTTCCAAAAAGCAAAATAAAAAGAAATTATAAAATGTTTTCCATGAAGATAAAATTATAACCATATAAATATTATCAAACTCATTCAGTAGATTTTCAATTTTAACATACACACCATACACCATTGGCCAATAAAGTTCTAACAGTGATATGAAGAGTTGGTTTTACATTAGAAATTGCATTATGTAAGGTAGCATGTTAGTAAGTTAAAACAGAAAATTATATGATCACATAAATAAATGTAGCAAGGTGTTAAAGGTCTTTAATGAATTTGACATCCACTTTGTAAAAGTAACAGAAAATTCAGGATGGAAATGCATCTGTAAAAATAAAAAAGATTTTTTAAAAAGTAAAGGAAGTAAAAGGGAGAGAAAAAGCAGGTAACAAATAGATATAAATGATTGAAGTTTACCTCTTGGTTGGAAATTAGTCAATGACTGCCACTTCAGTTTAAATTATAATGGTATTCCTAATTCATAACATAAAAATAAAAAAATATATAGATAGAAAATGAGAAAGAAGAATGTCATGATATGTAGATAATAAGAGTGTATATATTGGATGTTCAAAATAAACTACAGAATAACAATTGGCATCTCTAGAAAGAGAATATTTTAGCAAGTTTGAAAACACTTGAATAGCATTCAAATATCAGCTCTCTTAGAATAAACCTTGGAGAATACTACAAAACTTAATTGGCATAAATAACCCTAACAAATACTTATCAGGAAAATAATGATAAATTAGATGTATAATTTATAAAAACATAATCTGCAAAATACTTAATCTATATATAAATATAATTAATTTACTTAAATGCATACATAAATTATAATTCTTTCATGGCAATAATATAATTAAGACTTGCATTACATTTTGGAGGGAAACATGATGATAATAATCAGGAAGTCCAATGTCCAAATCTTGCCAAAGCAACTTTGCCACTATTGGTTTTGTTCTAAAGGAAATGTGCATAGCAAAAAAGTTGGAATGAAGTGTGTTCTTTTAAGCAATAACGGTAACTATTAAACCAGGTTTAAAAAAACACTATTTTTCAGTAATATAATAAGCCCATAAATTGTCTATAAGATGGGATATTGTATAGCAAAGTGAATATTGTAGGTCTGCGTGTATATATTAAGGTAAATCCTAAAAATATAACTTTACAAAAGCAATTGCACTACATTATGCTACATTTGATACAAGTTATTTAATGTGTAAATGATAGAATATTTTTGATGGATTTATATATATAATAACATTATAAATATCCATAATATGCATGTATGCCAATTTCAGATAATGATTATCTTGTGGGAGGATAAGGTAAAAGCAGAACTGGTGGGTGGCAAGGTTTTAGTAATGTTTGTATTATATAATTGCTTAAAGATCCTGAGACAAAAATAGAGCTAATATTTCCAAATTATGTATTTCATTAAAGAGTGTATTTTGTATCTGTCAGATTATATTTTGCATTTTTTGAATTGGTTTATAATTAAAAGAGAAAAAATTTCTCTAAACTTATGATTGAAAATGAAAACATCTTAAATTTGTTTTTATGAAGTAGATTGAAAATGGTGATATATTTGTTAACATGTGAATGGGAATTTTCTGTTACTGGTATTTTATGTTTTTTCCCTCTATCCAAAAGTTTCACTTCCTTATTTTTGCTCAAAATAGCTTACAACTCCACAACATAAAAATAACAAAAAAAATCATATATATATATTGCATATCTCTATATTTATGATGAATAGCACCAAAGATAATGAATCCTTCATTGTTGTCTCTGAGTCTTATGATTAAACAATAAGGGGACTAAGTGAAACCAACATTTTAAGAAATGATTGCATTGATTTTCTTCTTAAGGTACTTTGCTATAAACATTTTCTGTCATTGAGCCATGTGGATGGGATAGAATAAATTAAAGAAAAATAACCTAGCCACAAATTCTTAATGTTAGCTTGTAGTATATTTTTGGCAACCCATCATTTTTTATATATTGTGTTACCTTTCCTGAGCAGAAGCACACAGCAAAGAAAGTAGATATTGCTGAATTATCAAACAGCAAACCTTATCAGTAAAAAATTCCTCTCTTCTCTGTGCTGCAATTTCTTCCAGTTCTCTGAGAGCCTCCCTTTCCCAGGACTTTATTGTGTGCTCTATCCTTTTGTCCCCTGTGTGCTCCAATAGGGTTTCCTTTATGGACTTACTTAATTATAGTTCCTGTTCTGGGTGGCTAGTTTTCAGATTTCTCTAACAAAGAAATCTGTTTATTTATCTACTCATAATATTGCATGTTTAAAATAGTATTTAGTATTTGTTAAATGAAGGTTTTTAATAAATCTGAGTAGAATATTATCAACACAATAAATGTATCAATGAAACAGAAGGTATAGTTATTAACTATGGACATTAATGTGTCCATAAAAATATAATACTTTCTGGAGGTAACTAGTTGCTGTCATAAAAAAATTATGGGAAATAGTGTGAGCACTGGAGATCAGGATGGCTACCTCAAGTAGCACTGATACTTTAAAGTGTGGGAATAAAACTCTCATTTTAAAATTCATCAAAGTACAAAATAATATGCAAGATCCTTCTGATCTTGACAAGATAATGCGTTACTCTTTGTAGCTGAAAACTAAGCTTAGACATTTAATCTGTGTAATACTGAATAATCAGCTTTAGTTGAATACATGACTTTGTCATGTCTTTTATGTGACAGTAAATGTAATGGTAAAAAACAAAGAGAAAAGACTGTGTGTCCAACACTTAGAGTAAGCACATCTGGAAAAACGGAATGGACTGAAAAATACTGGGCTGAAACTTTCAATATCTTTGAAACATTTTACTATGTGCCCCAGCTTCCTAAGAAAGCTTTTCATTTATTATAAAGAAAATTTAACAACTGTTCTTTTGTCCTGCACATTACTGTCTCGAATTGTTAATCAGAATGCAAACTCAAGCTAGCCAGACAGTATAATATGAAATTAATGTGAGGAAAAGTGGGATTATATTAAAATTGAATTGCAAAGATTTTCCAATTTATATCAATGAAAATTTGGGAAATAATTGTGGAAATGGATTTTAACGTGCTTGGCCAAACTTTAACTTGAATGGAACATATATGAATCTGAATCAATTTCTGGCCCTAGGTAATTATGGTACAATACACAGGAGAAAGAATCGCTTTTTAATAATGTGTTCTTTTCACTCATTTCCTCATATATCCTTCGACAGAGTCCTAAAGATTTGCCTTCACTCATTCCATGAAATATAACCACAACCACCTCTGTATGAGTTCTCTAGATTTGGAGTGCTAGTTGGAGGAGCTGCAAATGGAATGACCTTCTTGATGTGGCCTTCAACAAGGATAAGGAAAACTCAAGTCAGAAGACCGAATCATTAGATGCAAACTAGGAATGTTTATCAAAATATGCATCCGGGTGGCATAGAAAGGAGCTCTAATGTAACGCTCTAATTCAGTGCTTCTAATTTGTTTCACAGGCAAATGAATCACCTGTGTATAATGTTAAAGTGCAGATTCAGATTGTGTAAGTTTGGGGTGGATCCTGAGATTCAGCCATTCTAATAGTTTCTAGGTGATGCCCATCTGTTTATCCATGGAATTACAGGTTTGAGTATCTCAACTAAAGTCTTATTTTAAATCTACCTGATTTGAGCACCTCACTTAAAATCTGTTTGAAGTTAGTAGATCATATAATATTGATAGGCAAACATTAAAGCTTTACTTGATTTATATAATGGAAATTTAAACAACAACCTGTCAGCTCCAAGGAACAATATCAGGCATTCTCTATGCCACTGCTAACACGCACAGTTTAATATTCAGTGGTCCTGACCTGATCCAATTTCCAGAACAAATGAACTTGTACTGAATGGCATCTTGAATGGAAAGAAGGCAGATTCCCTGTTATAATCCCCAAGGTTCATAGCATACATACTCCTAGTTTGCCTTGTTAATATCCATGGCCATTTGCTATGGAAAGGGAAATCTCCAACTTTTTAGAGACTCCTAAAATCCCTATTTATGTGAAGTTTAATCTCTAAGGACCCAGAAGCATCATAATCCAGTATTCAGACTGGGGGCCAGGACTGTAAGTGATTAATGTATTTATATCTGAATCGACTTCACAGTAGGTCCACTGGGTTCCAGAACTCATCATGCAGTTATTTCCCTAGTTCCAGAGTCTAAGATTAGATCTGCTATCCTCAGCAACTGGAACAATTCCCACAATGCCTTTCTAACCTATAAAGAAAGAACTATCATTGTAGGGAAACCCAGCTGAGGCCCAATTCACTTCCCCCTTCTTTACCAGATAGTGCATCAAAAGCAAGGCTGAATCCCTGGGAAAATGGCAGAGAGCAGAGCCACCATCATGGATTTGAAATAAAGTTCTCAGCTGATATTGAACCAAAAATGCTTAAGAATCTTATAAAATGATGTCCGTATTACTATTTCAAATCTAATTGGAAAATCAATTTCACTGAAGTTGCTATTCTAGATGTGGTACGCTTACTAGAAAAAAATAAAAAGTTTGACAGGTTGTGCAGTTACTGATATGATGGAGCAACTTTTCTCCATGCTGATAAAATTGTATACATATATATGTGTATTTCACTATGAACAATAGTACAACTTTGTCATTTTCTCTCAAAGGCCATCCAACTTCTGATTTTCTGCTTCAAACTAATCTAAGTATTTGGTAAAGCTGGCACAAAAAAACTGGACACTCTGAAGCAGCAGGTACACTAAATGTCTTGATAAAATTCGTGTATACCTGATGGTGGCAAGTACATTTCACCAAAATATACAGTTTGCCATACCAGTGAGGTATCTGGAAGTCCAAACATCTAGTGATAAAGCATCACTTACAAACGGAGGAAAAGTTTCTGTACTTATAGCAACTTACTACTAAGAATGAGAAATACCCCTTGGTGGGCCACACAGCTATTCTTCTTTCCACCAGTATACAGAGTGGGACAAAGGTAGGTTTACAGTTGGGAGTACGCAAAACACAGTTTATCTTTGCATTATTATTTATTAACTATTGTAATATTTCCACCAAGTAACTGTAAGCCTACTTCTGCCCCACCCTATATAGTATCTCATGGTTTTCCCCTATATCCAGTTGATAGATATTCACAGGACAAAAATACAAATAAATGAGGTGCAAAATCTGATGTATTAAAGGCTTTAAATAACATATAGATACCAGAAAGAACTGGGTCATTATGACATTAATACCCACTAACTATTGGCACTGAAGGACCATAGAAATGGAAAATCCCTCCAGAAGTCCACCCAGTAGCCAGTGAACCAAGGTTTCAAGTTTGCCCAGGAAGAGAAAGAGATTTAGTTTAGTGTCTCTTCTGGTCCTTTTTCATCTCCAAACACTGGTGAGATAGGCAGGATTATTAAGAAGCAAAATTGAAGGATGCTTAAAAAGGGAATCTGGGGAAGCTTTTATGAAATTACCTATCTAATTAGACCAAATCCAGAGGACATGGTTTCTTATGTGAAGGTCACAAAAGTCTTCTATGGCAAGATGGCTTCTTAATAACCAACATGTCACAGTGACTAATTCTGTAGGTATTAAACATCCATCTTCCACATGTGTCCAATGATTATTTTTGGTCTCATAAACAGAGCTGTGATTTTATTGAGGACAGAGAATATACATGAGTTCAACAACCTCATATACATGAGGTTTCCTTTCTGAGTCTAACCTAGTGCCACCCTATCCGAGTGCTCAGTTTACCAGTGAAAGCATCTTTGGCTAACCTTCCGATATGTTACCTCACCAGGAGAAGACTAACTAGTTATATGTTGGCATAAAACTTATCATGAACTCTTTGGGGAAGATTTCTTTCACTTGCAACTCACAAAATAGAATTCATCAGCTCATGGCACTGAAAATTCCATGGATAAACTTAATTTCAAGTATATCTGTTTCCAGGTGCTCATGCAATGTTATCAGATATTTATATATTTTCATCCCATAGTTCTTTATTGATTTCCTTCTTGGAATCCTCTCTTCAGGCCAAGCAAAAAATAATCAGTGGCAACTTAATACTCAAAGTTGAAGATCACTGATAAGGTCTGAAATTCTTCCTACTGTGTCACTCATATCTATGGCTGGATTTCTATGGCGCCTGTGTCATGCCTCTACCCTTGTGGAGGGGAAGCTGTGACCATTGCCAGACCCTTCAGCTGGACCCAGGCAAGAAGGGGCAGATCGTTTCCCACAAATACCCGTGAACATTGTCTGATTGTAATCAGTACATTCCGATGTAAATCGGTGTCATCCCTCTCCCTCCAGCTATGTGCTTGTTCCTGGAACAGGTTCTTGCCCTTACCTGCCCAAGCATGTAAAATAATTTCCTGTACCTGGTAGTATTCACATACTAGTACCCCTGACTAGCCCATCTTTTATCCTGTATAATCCTTTGATGCCCGTCAAGTGGCATGGGGAATCCACTGCACCTTGTAGCCACCTAATATGGTGCCTAGTATGTAAGTTTTTCTTAATAAACTCTATTGATTGACAGACTGCAGTTGCCAGCTTCTTTTTCGGTCTTTTTCTGCCCTCTGCTTCAGAGTTATATTTCCAGTCTGAGGATTTTCCCCTTTGGTCTGCAGGTACTAACAACCCCTGAGTAAATCTCTATCCAGGGAAATGTGATTCCCTGATGGGCAAGTCTAAGCAGATTGATTATTGTGACAGTGAACGAGGGGTTAACTGACAAATCAGGCCTGACAAACCACTGCACTTTGGGGGGAGGGGGCAGTTATAAAATGAAAAATGTTGAGCTAAAGAAATGAAATTACAGATAAACATCAGAAAAAGAAGAAGCAATGATCTGTCCACATTGGAACAGAAACTTAACCTCTGTTTAGTTTTCTGTTCTCAGCCTGCTCTTTCTCAAAAACGATTTCAAGCTTACTACAAGACTTAGGTAATATCCTTATATTTTCTATAATGCTACTTTTGAGTTAGAACTGCAGTTAAATGAAAATAAGTAAAATAAGAAATTATGCCCTGGCTGATGTGGATCAGTGGATTAAATGTCTACCCGCAAACTGAGAGGTCCCCAGTTAGATTCCCAGTCAGGTCACATGCCTGGGTTGCAGGCCAGGTCCCTAACTGGGGGAGAGCTAGAGGCAACCCATTCATGCATTACTCACATGTCGCTGCTTCTCACCCTTTCTTTCTCCCTCTCTTCCCTTCTCTCTAAAAATAAATAAGTATAACCTTTAAAAAAAAGAAAGAAATCATGAGGAAGACATGGATACCACCAGTGACTCTAATATCAAAAGTAGCTGACATTTTTTTGAGATGTCTTTTATTTTTTTTCTGTAATGTATTCTTTCTTTCTTTTTTTATATCTTTTTTTATTGTTGTTCAAGTACGGTTTTGTCCATTTCCCCCCACCATCCCACCGCCCCTCCATTCCCCACCTCCCACCCTCAATCCTACATCCTTTTGACTTTGTCTTTGAGTCCTTTATACATGTTCCTTGATTACCATTCCCCTGTTTCCCCCTGTTATACCCACCTTCCTCTCCTCTGGTTACTATCAGTTTGTTCTTTAACTCGATGTCTTTGGTTATATTTTGCTTACACAGTGGAATACCATGGAGCAGAAAGAAAGGAGCTCCTACCCTTCGCAGCATCATGGATGGAACTGGAGAGCATTATGCTAAAGTTGTGAAAGACAGATACCATATGATCTCACCTATAAGTGGAATCTAATCAACAGAAAAGTAGCTGGCCTTATTTAGCAGAAATTGCCCATTTGAATGAGATCCCTAGTGAGTTTAGGTTGAAGACCTGCAGGGTGTAGTTTGGAAGTTGAACTAATGATCAATGTATGGTAGTATTTTCCCTGCCAGCTAGAATGAGAGAGCCTGGGAAAATAGGGATATAGTTGCAGCTGATGCCAATAATGATTATACTTAATGACCACTCAGTATTTTGTTTCCTGTTTTATCACGAATCTACACTCCAAGTATCTGCCTATTTTGTAAATAAAGTTTTATTGAACACAGCCATACCTGCTCATTTACATATTGATGGGTTTTGTCCTGATGGAAAAACATTAATTAGTTATGACAGAGATCATACAGACTACAATGCCTAATGTGTTTACTATCTGCACTATTTTCAGAAAATGTTTGCCAAACTCTGGTTGAAAATTTAAAAAGTCAAGGGATGAGTGTACCCCATGAACCTTTAATTATTCCACTAAGGTATAATCTAAGAAGCTCACGTACATTTTGGACATGAGAAAAAAGGGGTTATATTGTTTTCTATAGTCACTAACTGAATGTCAAGGGGAATCAAGATTGCACCCACTCATGGAGGGCCATAGAAGATTCTGTAGGAAATCCAGGGAACCTCAGATGGATATTAATAAAGACCAGTAGTAAAGTTCAGTTGGTAACAATTGTGATTCTATGGAGGGACTCCTCTAAAGTCTCAGATATCCACTAACCATGGAAAAGAAATATTTACTAGATATAACACACCGGTGATCTGAATAGTAGACAAAAATAAAGTGAATGTGGAATAGTGATGGAGAAGGAAAGTCCTAAATCCCAACTACATGCTGCTTTCTCAACAAAATGCAATTTTTTTTCTGTACCATTCTATGTTGTATCATCTATTTTCCACTTAACAAAATTTCAAACAAAAAATTTTTTTCTATTCTCCAACTCTATACTAGCATGTATCGTTAGTAGAAATAGTTAAATTTACTACTCATTTTAAAGTATCAGAATATGGGTCCAAGACCATAATATTACTAAGGGAAACATGGATGACTCTATTACTGGAAGACTGATGCCAAAGCATTGCTGTAGGACCATAGCTACCTTTAGTGTCCTACTGAGGAAAGTGTTCATTTTTAATTGGGGTGACATTGATTAATACAATTATATAGATTTCAAGTATACAAGTCTATAATATATCATCGGTAAATTGTATTGTGTGTTTGTTACCAGTGGAAGTGGGGCTCTTATGGTGTCTAAAGGAAAATAATTTCCTGAGACCCATGTGGGAGGAAGTGGCTCTGTGGTATGGTTTACTGATGATGTACAATTAAGGGGGTTCCCTTCCTGACTTCCTAATGTCTCCTTTCTGTTGGTCTTGTCAGGAAAAAGTCCAGTCTTGTCTTCAGTAGGGCCAGGATGAAGGTCACTGCACAGACTTTATGCTCCATATTAAAATACAGTCCAGTTCAGCATCTGGCTAGCTTAGCATGTGTTTCCAGCTGCAATCCATTGCTGTACTTTGAAATCCAGGTTCCCTCTTGGAGCCCATGGGTGATGTAATTGCTAGGACCACATGACCAAGGAGAGAACAGGTGCATACATGCTTGAGTGTGGGTCAGAAGCAAGAGAGAGTGCTGCTTTTTTCCCCTGGGGTTATAATGAAGTGTGTGCATTGGAGACCACATGCTCTCTCAAAGGGACCGATCAGTTTCTCTGAAAACTTTCAGAGGCTTCAGATGGCCAGCCCCTAGTTAGACTGACAGCTTCTATGGTTCACTACTTCCCTCTCTGCCCCCCAACAACTTGGTAGTAGAGGGAGAAGGGAGAGCCCTTAGTCCCCTTGGGGGAGAACTGCTGTAATCCCCTGAAGTGTGAAGCTACAACTTCTTGGCTGAGCATGCAAACAGGCTTATGCTCTCCAGTTTATTAAACTCAATGTGTAGTTTCCTTTGCTCTCTTTGCTTTATCAATATCTCGCTAAATGCCAATGGTAACGTGTTCACCATCCCAAGTCTCCTTCCATTACTATTCATCCAACCTTTATTCTCTTCTTTCCCTATCCCCTCTTTTTCTCTGTTATTTTTCTTTTGTTAGTTTTTTTCAATCAAAAAGTGTTATTATCTTCAAGTTTGGCATTATTAGATTTCAATCAGTGAAGGTAGGTCATGTGTCTGTGAACCAAGAAGTCAAGGGGTGCATTCGGATACCAATTACATATCTTTGCAAACCTCTATATTTTTCCCTTCTGATAATCATATTACTTTTGTGGGAAGCTTGCTTCCTATATCGACTACCCTGTCTCCCTACTCACCTTCAGCGCCTGCCTTCCCCAACACACTCAAGCTTACTCTACAAAAGGAATTCAACATTTTCAACATAATACAAATAAAGAATAACAAGGGTTAAAATAATGTAGTGTGTCCTAGAATATAGTTCACACATTCTTATCGATAACATTCATAAAGCTAAACAGCTACCTGCCTTAAATCAGAGTTTGTTGTCCAGATTGACCTTAAAATTTGTGAGCTTAACGCTTTTTAAATTTGGAAATTAGCACGATTTAATTTCTGTTACATCCCTAAGCCATACAAATGAATGCACAAAAGAGACAATGTCTTTTCTTTGTTTTCAAAGATCTGACATTCCAATTTTTAAAAAGATACTATCATACTACTAATTTATAAATTTTATCAAATAATATAAAGCCCAATAATACTGTAACATATTTATTAATTCATTATTAAGTTGTGAATCTCAATTTTCAAACTATGCTAGGCTGCTGGACAGTGAGATTGGTATTAGAAGTTGAAGGAAGGAAGGAAGGAAGGAAGGAAGGAAGGAAGGAAGGAAGGAAGGAAGGAAGGGAGGAAGGGAAGAAGGGAGGAATGAAGGGTGGAGGGAGGGAGGGAGGGAGGGAGGAGATAAAGGGAGGAAGAAATAAAGAGAGAAAAAGAAAAGTTACGTTTACCTACAAAGTAATTATAAAAATAGAAATGCAGTTCAAAATCACACAAAGTGTGATAAATGCTATGAGCATACAAGTCAGCAAGAAGGATAAAGAAGGGTTTCCTAGGAAAGATATGATCTGATTTTCAAATGGTACATAAAATTTAAGTGAAAAAGTTAAAAAAAATATGACAGTCCAAGACAAAATAATTTTATTATGAAAAGGAAGTTAAATACCAAAAAAGAGGTTGGGCTAAATCAATCCTACTATTATTACTTTTAAAAATCGCATTTAGCTTGGTTGGTGTAGCTCAGTGGATTTAGCGTTGGCCTGCAAATCAAAGGGCTGCCAGTTCGATTCCCCAGTCAGGACACATGCCTGGCTTGCGGGACAGGCCCCCAGTGAGGGGAGCATGAAAGACATCCACACATTAATGTTTCTCTCCCTCTCTTTCTCCCTCCCTTCCCCTCTGTCAAAAAATAAAATAAATAAAATCTTTAAAGAACACATTATATTTCAAAAATTTTCAGAAGTGATGTCTAAAAATTCAATTACTTAACCACATTTCATAAACTCTAAATTTATTTTTTACTTTTTATTACAGTCTGTTACTCTGTTTTATTTATTTTTTATTACAATCTAAGTTACTAAAAATAAAAAAAAATGTATTACAGTCTAAGTTACTCTGTTACATAACACATTCCCTGTATTGTTCAAGAAAGGACATGACTAAATTAATGTATATGAACATACAGGGTCCAGTAGAAGTAATGCTTGCTTGAGTGTGATAGTGTTATATAGAGTTACATGATGATGATTTTGTAAAGAAAGATTTTGTATAAAAACATGTTATTTGTATTGGAATCTGTTCATGTATGTATGTATGTGTGTGTGTGTGTGTGCATATATATATATAAACATATATATAAATTTTATATATCTTAAAATATAATGTGTGATATGTAATATATAATATATATTTTAGAGGATCTACAAGTCAAAACTCTTTTTAAAACTACCTTAAATTATAATATATAATTCTATCTATAAAATTATGTATATAATTTTTACATATAATTATATATAATTTATTTATACACATATAAAACTTTGTCAGATTATGAGATAAATAGTCATTAAGGTATCTAGTTATGTCAATTTTATAGAGGAAGGTCCACCTGAATTTTGTAGATTTGTTTGTAGCATAAGTTATTGATATTATAATCACAGTTTTTCCTTATTCTTTAGTTTAAACACAAACCTTCATTGCTTGGTTGTACTATATACCTTTTAGTATTTTTATTGAATAATTGTATGCTACATTTTGTTTTATTCAACATATCTGACAAGGCTCTGGAAATGATTTTTATACTTTAAAAAAAATTATGTGTTTGAGGTTTTATCTTCTTTATACATTTTATTACTTTGAACATTAATATGATGAAGCCTTCATTTTATAGGAACCATTTGTAAAAAAGTAAATTGCTCTTAAAATACCATTTAATTAAGTCATTTAAAAAGCAGTCATCCTTGTTGTTTGATATTTTTGTCTTTCAGAGAGAATTAAGGCTTTATAATTTTGATAAATTAAAAATTTTAAATTTTCAAATCAGTATGAGATTCCATCATAAGTTCTGTTAAAAGCTAATGAACTGTCTGTTCATCTAACATTTTGTATCTATTGATTTAATCATCATAGAATATTTGAATATTTTTAATGTGCACTGAGAAACAAAAGTGATAAAGAAGCATCCATAAATATAAGATTATGTAAGTCCTTCACCTATTTAATGAAATATTTCTGAATGTCCATTTTTAGATTTATTATTTAAAATCTAACATTAGTAATTTTGAACTAAATTGGATCAATACACTTGATGAAAATGAGCTTATTGATGTTTCTATACCATTCCTTAGCAGAGAACCTAAATCAGTGGAGACATTCAGTAAACACCTGTTGAAGGACTGATGAGTAATGCTGATGACTCTTCCTCCTCTGCACTGTTTAAATGCGCAGTGAACCTCAGCTCTCATATGTAACTCTTAATAGATCTTAAATTAATCCCTAAGAGAGGTGATTGATTTTTTGGCATTGTATGACAAAATCCATTGCCTTGATTAATATAGAGAGAAAAACAAAAATTACCTACTTGCAGGAAGCACCTTCTCCTATGGTTCTATATTACTAATTAGTTATTTTGCTTTGAAGGGCTATGGCTTCTACTACTCAATGTGATTTACCTGACATTGTATATTATCCTTTCTTTACTTGGCTTACAGAAACACACACAATAACTATCCTAGTTTCCCCATGGAAAACTAAGATATTTTTTAACTGAGAACCTCTATTTTGTAAAATTTAGTGACTAGATAAATCAATAGGTTGTACTATTTACATTTTCTTCCATTTGATGATTAGGGCTAAGTTACATTTCTCTTCAGACTTGGATAATGAAAGACAAATACCATGTGATCTTACCTATAAGTGGAGCCTAATCAACAAAACAAACAAGCAAGCAAGCAAAACATAAGCAGTGACATTGAAATAAAGAACAAACTGACAGTGACCAGAGGGGAGGGGAGAGGAAGATAATGGGGAAAAAGAAGGGGAAGGGTTGGCAAGAAACATGTATAAAGGTCCCATGGACAAAGCCAAATGGGGGAAGGATTAAAGGTGGGAAGTGCAGGTGGGTGGGGCAGGGGGAAGTGGTGAGGGGAAGATGGAGACTGTGTTTGAACAACAATAAAAAATTTTAAAAAAGAACAAATAATAAGGGACAAAAAAAGAACTGAGATTACTTTGCTGGAAAGAAAACAACCCTCTTATAATCTCATCTGTTGGGAAACAAGTGGCTAAAGGAATAAATGAATATGGAGTAGCAAATGTCAGATATTTTATTAAACTTGTTTCTTGAGAAGGTAGTTCTTAAATATGATTTGGAGATCCCTGAGGCTTTCTGAGATATTTCAGAGGATCTGCAAGGCCAAAACTATCTTAAATGTTATTTGTCTTTCTCTGTTTTCACTGTTGTTCTGTTACAGTTGTCCCAATTTTCCTCTGTTTCTCTCCCCTGGCCTACCCAACCCTGCTCCCAATGTCACTCTCCACCCTAGAGTTGATGTCCATGGATCATTCATACACGTTCCTTGACTAGCCCCTTCCCCTTCTTTCCCCCTCATTTGTTTTTCTCACTGTCATTCTTTCACAAATGTAGTTTAGTTTTCCGGAAGCTACAGATGTATGAATTCACAATACCATAGATGAAATGTATAAATGGATAGAAATTAAAGAAATTTTCAAGAACATAAAACAATGTTGTTTGCCATTTTTCATTAAAATGTTACTTTAGTTAACAGGTGATAGGTATATATTGTTATTTCAAAAAACTTAATAAAACTTGTAAAGTCTCAGTTTAAATTTCTAAACAATAATTACCAATATATGTAACACAAATGAATAAAAACTTTTTGCCTCTTTAATAGTTTGCTATGTGTAAAGGGGTCAAAACAAAACAAAACAAAAACAAAAACCAGGAGGCACAGAATTGCTGCCACGGAGAAGTTGGTAAGCAAGAGATATGGTCTCAAGTGTGGGAGCAGAAAAAAAAAGTCAGAATAATCTATGGTATCAGAAACCCAAGACTACCTAGTTTAAATTGCTTCAACAAACTACCAACCTCAAATGTCTTATTCTACAATTTATTTATGTGTTGTATTAATACACAAATACTTTCTTTTCTCCCCCACCACTTCACATGCCTATATTACCACTACTTTTTTTTCATTATTACTTTATCTTTTTTTTTCCTTCTACAAGTGTCTCCTTTATCTTCCACCAAGAAATAATATTATTCTTGTGGAAATGAAGGTTATGCATGTTTAGGATAAGATAAATTATTAAATAAAATAGAAAATTTTACAGCTTCCATATTATATTTATGTTTGTGTTCAGAATTTAGTGTTTCTACTAGTTACTATGTACAGTACTTGAAATATACTAATCTGTTTTTCTCATCACTGAATTTTGCTTTAGCTTTACATGTTTATATACTGTGAAAAGTTCATGAATATTATCACATCTTAAATGTAAACTGTTTGTGTCGTTAGTAGTTAGAGGGTGGCTATCATGTTAATGCAATAAACATATTCGTAGACATATTCTTGGAAAATAAAGCAACCTAAATACCCCATGTGATTTCTTATTCATAAACTGAACATTGAATATTTATAGAAGACAATTTGCTAATGAGATAATATTTTCATTTGACTTGGCTAGCATAAATATAAATATATCTACAAACCTCTTGAGATTAAAAAAACTGTAGAATGATTATTTTAACATTACCCAAGTTTTTCTTCCTAACTTCCTTTGGTGTTATCAGATATGATTGTGCAGGTATTGTACCACTTGGTATAGAATTAACAAAGATTCTAATCTAAAGAGGATTCACTATAGCAATGCATTGTTCAACCTGCACTCACATACAATAGCCTTGACATACCTTCTTCACTTTGTTTGCTGCAGTGAGAGGTGTCTTCTCATTATATGTGGGCATATATATGTATGTAAAATATTATTAAGTAAAATGTTATATACATACATATATATTATTTTGTTCTGGTTTGGGGCCCAGCATCTTATTTCTTACCCTTTTAACTCTCCAGTATTGAGAATTTGTCTAGTATTATTTGTTCAGTATTTCAATTGGTATTTCTCCCAAGGAAGGAAAGCTGTCCTGCTATTCCTTGAAAATGGACCATTATTTTTCACAATTGGAGACACTTGTGTCATCACCAACTTGAAGAATTCATTCAAAGTCTCCCACAGGGCCATATACACAATATAATTTACCTAACACTAAAGATTGAAGCATGTAGTAGGTCCCACTGGGACTGCAGCCTCTGACTGCATTCACTGTGATTGTCGTGGTGAGATCAAGATCCCCTAAAATAATCTCTTGCAGTTACGAAGTGCTCTATCACTCAAAAATATGCACAGGAAGGAGGAACAAAGAGACAAACAAAACACAAAACACCCTATCGTGGTTAGGTTTGAAGAATGAAGTTCTTGATGAATTGATATCACAATAGTTTTTATTAAATAGAATAACATCCTTCTTTCATGGTTAAAATGTTTGAAAGTTTTAATAAAATCACTTTTAAAGCACAGTGTACTCAAGCAGCCTGCTTGAGGATGGTTTTGTTCCCTCTTATTATTTTCCTTATAGAACTCATTTGTTTATTTATTTAAAATCTCAGCACATCGTGAGATAATTGATTGCACACTAAAGACACTGATTTAGATGTTTCTCAACATTTTAGTCTATGGTGCAGAACAAATTGGAGACAAGTAAAAGGTTATTTGAACTTACGACCTTTTTCACAAATAAACAACCCTTACTAAAAAGTCATGATGAGGGGTGAGCTATGAAGATGGCAATTTGAAAACGGTTTGTTCAGTGTCTCAGGTGGAATGAGCAGTTCAAGCGATGAAGAGCTCTGATACATAGGACAGAGAACAAGTTTTTCTCCTTATCCTCATGATGGGGGTGGAGGCATAGGTGATAATCCCTGACTTATTTTGAAAACTATAATTATTTTCAAAAACAATGTACTAAAGCCAAAATAAATTCTATTTTAGTGACTAAGGGTGTATTATGTTAGAAGACAAGAGTGCAATTTATAAATTGACTTTGGAAATGTCTGGGTAAAACTTTTTGCTTTATTACTCACTAATGATGTGATTTGACTCAATTTTCTCATATTTGAAGGTTATGAGGAATAAAATCTACATTTTATGGTTTCTAAGAATAAAACACACAGAGTGTGTGTGTATGTATATGTATTATATATATAATATATATAATATATAGAATGAGAGACAAAGACATACAGGGATGGAGGGAAGTAAAAGAAGAAAAAGAGAGAGGAACAGGGAGATACGCCAGGGGCAGAGAGAGAAAGAAAATGGCTTAGTAGTAGCATAGTAGCAATAGTAATATTATAGCTATTTATTTTTATTATTAACTGTTCCGCTAAAGACCAAGATTTTAATTGGCATTATAACAAATTTGACAAAATAATGAATGGGAGTCACTAAATGAATTATCTAGTAGTGTTCCTAACATATTATAAATGTTTAATGTATATTATTGAATTAATAACTGCATTTTAATTTTACATCTTTTATTTTATGCTTTAGTTTTGTTAAATAATGTGTATAAAAGAATATTGGTATAACAATAAAGAAGAATACAATTTGCATCAATGTAACACAGCCAGCTTAAAAACTAGAATATTTCAATTCCGAAGAAGATCCCTGACTACTCTTTTTGTATCTCCTCTCTCCTACCCAGTGGTAACCATCATCCTGAATGTTATCTTCTTTTTTTTTCTTTCCTTTATAGTTTTGCTTGTTTTTAACTTTATGGAAATGAAATTATACTACATGCATTCTTTGACTTCTTTAAACAACTAACACTGTGCTTTGATGGTCCATCCAAGCACATGGTTTAATGCATGTTGGTGCATGGAGTTATAGTTCATTAATTTTTACTATAGTGCACTATTCCATCATAAATAAAAATTTGTCAGTCATTATTCATTGTAATAAGTTTGCACTTTAAAAAAATTGTTTATTTGTTTTGTTATGATATATTCTTCCTTGTGGGCTTATGGCTATCTTTCTCCTATAACCGGAAGTGAAATGGCTGTTGAAGGTATTTACTCATTTAATTTCAATGAGCAATACCAAATTAGTATTCAGTTGGTACTAAGTACATGGTACCAATACACAGACCTAACGGTGATGTGTAAATATTTTTAATCTGTATATTCATTAATAATCAGGGTAATGAGACTTTTTGTTTTCAAATTTTCTGAGTATAAAATAATATCTCATTAATATTTAATATGATTTTCCTCACAACAGATTAATCTAAGTATGTTTGTATGTGTTATGAATCCATTTTTTCTCATCTTGCATAAAATATGTTTTTGCTTTCTTTGTTTTGTTTTTTTTTGCTAATTCTTAAAACAATTTTCCTTTTATTTTTTAATCTTCTGTAAAACAACTCTCTTTTAATGTAATACATACCTTTTGGCCCACAGCTTCTGGGTCATCTTTGGTACTTTATTATTCCCATCCAGCTTTAAAATGTTTAGTTAATTATGGTTTTATACTAGTTTCTCTTCTCATGCCATGTATGT